>JACCIZ010000342.1:0-74250 GCA_025506415.1 Flaveria robusta
TTCTTCTAACGGCAGCCACCACCTCCATGCACCAGCCATATGTAGGTTGAATCTGAAAGGTTTCTCACACAGAGACGGAGATAGGAGGGTGGTGGCCACCACTTTCACCGCATCAGCTAGATCCAACCGGAATCTCATAGGTCACACAGACAACAGGTGGAAATGGCACACAAAGCATGATGTCACCGGAATACGCACCGCTTCCATAAACCGACCAAATCCCATCGGAATCTGAGTGTCGCCAACACAACGTGGAAACGGATGACCCGGGGCCACCGCCCTCATTCCATCCATCGTTGACTAGTAACTTAACCGCAATGCCTGAAACCCTAAAGGGTTTGAACGCTCGAGATAAGTTGCTTAACACCACAACCGATAACCTATCATAGACATGCAGGAGGCCAAAGGTTGTGGGCGGTGAGAACCATCGGCAGCGGAGCAACCACCGTTGGCAGAAAGACCGGCAGTGAAGCCCAAGAGTCACCCGAGGAATTGTCGGCCATAGGCCGTTCCCCGCAACACTAGAAGCTGAACGGGAAAGAGACAAAACCCAACATAAATGAAAACCAACTTTGTAAGAAGACAAAGAGGTGTGTATGCAAAAACTAACTGAAGTTTTGAGGCCAAACTCAAAACCACCAAAAAAAACTACTATTCGTCAAACTTTCTTTTTTCATATTATAGAATAGAATGAGGTTTGGTTTGTGTAACAGAAAAGATTAATGAACGAAAACAATGGTTGATGGTGCTTCTATAAGTAAATAAGTTAGATATTTATGAGAAGACATGTATCAAGAAAATAGTTTCGTATGGTAGTCGATCTTACAATCAACTTAAAGAAATAAGAAAAGAATTTACAAACATTAAAGTCTATTTTTGCATGTTGTTTCATGAGCATATGCTAATTAGCATGATCGTATTTGGATTGTTTGTCTTCTATATATTTATGTTTCATAATTTAATTACGAGCTTATGCCCACTAATACATTTGCCATATCAGTTTTACTTTAATTGGTATCCTTTCTAAATATCTTTGATACAGTAACTTGGCTTTGGGTTCCATTTTGTTAACATCTAGCAATTGAGTCCTTGATCGGTGTGGATTAACCAATCAAAGATAAATAGAATATGAGCATATTTAACTTAACTAGATAGGGTAAGTAGGGTGTCGAACCACAAGAGTTAGTGGACGGTGCTTAAATCAAATTGAATTGCAAATACTAAACCTAGCATATTTAAATATTATGATTGATTGATTGATTAATTGATTAATTTAGATTGCATAAACAACTTGAAAATGAGAAAGAGTTACTTATAAATATATGTAGTCACTACCAGGTTCAAAGCTCTATAATCAACTAGCAAAGTATGTTAAGTTATTTATTACTTGAAAGATTACATAGACATAACCTAAATCATCTTTTACATCAATTGGAATGATACAGGTGTGTACATCTAGAGTATCTTTAAAGTGGAATAATACATGTGTGTAACCTTATACTTTTCATCACTAATCATGACAAATACCAAGCAATTAGAACATGTACAACAACCTAGAGTCTCTCTAGATTGGAATGACACTAATTGAGATTTCTACATATGAATTGTACTCAAATTGATATAGAATATGAAATTGCAAACACAAACATGAACATTCATAGACAAATATCTTAATTTGTGTCAACATTCATGGAACAAACATGAATCAAGTCTTACAAGATGTGATAGAACTACTACACCGATTGTGACTACGAACAATTTAGCCAAAGATGATCTTTGTTGAATTCGTGTGATTGATTTGCAAGTAGTGTTGAAGTCTTCCATTTTTGAACTTCAAAAATCACTCATTTCTCTATTTTTAGGTCTCCAAGGCTTGTCCCCTTGTTTCTGGTCGATTTTCCATTATAAGCCGTCCAAACTGCTCCATAACTACGCCAAACCATCACATGGCGTATGATACGCCACCCGGCGTACCATATGCCAAAACAAGGTCTATACGCCAGCCATACGCCATAAACATTCTGTCATACACCAAACTGACAAATATGTGATTTTGACTCGTTTGCTTCGTTTCTTCTCTCTTCTTGATGTGGTTTTTTTACGTTTATAACTTGGGTATGAAATAATTAGCTTCCTTAATTCCAAAACCTCTCACGTACCCTGCACATGAAATTTCTTAAAATACAATGTTTTTCTATAAATTTTATGCTAAAATTATAATTTAAACCTAATTTCATATATACTTTGAAATCACACATCAGTCCTGCATATACATTTATTTTAGAGTTAATTGTCATTTTCGTCCCGAAGTTTTGATTTGTATTATTATTTCCATCTAAATAGGTTTTTTTTTTCTTCTAGTCCCTGACTTCTTAAAGTGCCATTTCATCCATTCTGTTACTTAGTTAATTTTGTGTTTATTACATTACGGACATTTAAGTCATTATACAAATAAAAACTTAAGTTAAATGATTTGTAATGACTTAATGTCTCTAAGTTAACAACACAATTGAAAGTTCTTGGAAATAACAACTTTACGAGAACAGTTCTTGGAGTTGATGAAAGTTCCAATTGAGAAGCTAAACTCACGTTTTCTCTTATAATTTTCAGTTCCGTACACATGTTTGGAAGATATTATTCTTATGCATTTTTTCTGCTTATTAATAATAGTTGTTTACAACTCTAAACAAAGTATATTTGTCCATCAAGTTATATCTTTTCTTTGTATTAAAGATATTAGTGGTAATTAATGAATAAAACTTTACATTTTCATGTATACTAGCGGATATGATCCCGCGTTGTGGTGGGATGTGCATAAAATCATGTCATAAAAGTATATTTTTAAATTTAAAGAGTAAAATGTTTATTTTCGTGTCTGACGTTTTGTTGAATTTCCCATTTCAATCCAAAAACTTTTTTTACCATTTCAATCACTGTAGTTTACCAAATGTTGCTATTTTCATCCACTCCACTAACACTGTTTAAACTTCGTTAAATATAAGAGTATTTTAGTCTTTTTAAACACCCTAATTATCCAATTAAACAAATTAATTAATTAATATTCAATTAAAACTAAAAAACACATGAAACGACTAGTGAGACCAGACGCTTCGATTTAAAAGCTTCGATTAACTCTAACCCATGTTGTTCGATTGAGGTTTGCCGTGGGATTTCAATTAATCTTCACGTTTTGTTCGAATGTATACCGTTATTTGATTGAGATCTGTTGTGTGATTGAGGTTTGTTGTTGACATGCTTTATTTGATTGAGATATGATTGAGGTCTTTGAACGTAACAATAGTAGACATCAATAAAACAAAACGTGACAACAGTAGACCTCAATTGAATAACAGTTCACGTCCAAACAAAACGTGAAGATTAATTGAAATCTCACAGCAGACATTAATCGAACAACATGTGTTAGAATTAATCGAAGAGACCGGTCTCACCAGTCGCTTCATGTGTTTTTTAGCTCTAATTGAATATTAATTGATTAATTTGTTTTAATTGGATAATTAGGGTGTTGAAAAAGACTAAAATACCCTCATATTTAACGGAGTTTTAACAGAGTTTTAATTGTATTAGTGGAGTGGATGAAAATAGCAACATTCAGTAAATTACAGTGACTGAAATGGCAAATAAAAAAAAAGATTTTGGGTTGAAATGACAAAATCAAGAAAACATCAGGGACAAAAATGATATTTTACTCAAATTTAAAGAACATAACATTGTTGTGAAAAATAAATGTTAACAAACATTAAAGTGAACCTTAGAACAACTTAACTCGTTTTGAATAAACATGTTATAAAGTTTATTCGGAATGTAAATATTCCATTGTTGTAAACATATTGTTTATATATATATGAAAGATTTAAAAAATTAAATAGATGTATTAATTCAAATTTTATTAACTTACGTTGAACATAGGGCATGTTTGGCACAGACTTTTGAGAACCTACTTTTGACTTGTTAATCTTTTGAAAGTTAATAAGTTAAAAAAAATGTTTGTTAAACCCAAAAGTACTTTTCAAACTGACTTTTCATAAGGTAAAAAGTAGGCTTTGAAAAGTAAGTAAGGGGTTACTTATTGACTTTTCAAAACTACTTTTTGTTTAATTTTTCATTATACCCATATACTACCTTCTATTAACTCCCCTAATATTTAAATTATGTCTTTTTAGTCATTTTACAACGTTTTAGTTTATAAGTTAATCCAAACACTTTTTTTAAAACTACTTTTCAAAAGTTATAAGTCAATAAGTTTTTTTCCCTCAAAAGTCCTTTTCAACAAAATAAGCAATCCCAAACATGGCCATAAATAAAATAATCACATCTCAAATGCATGAACTAAAACATGTATTAAATAGAAGTTATAAGAGTACACATTATATGTTTAAACCTATTATTAAAATATAAATTTAAAAAGAAAAAAAATAAAAAACGCTAAACATAGGTAAGATTCGTTAAAAGTATATAATGAAATAAAAAAAGAAATACATGTCGCCGAAAAAAGTAATAAAGAAAAAAATTGTAAGGAAAATATAAATAGTTGTCATTAAAATGCAGATTAGAGTTAAAGGATGGACTAAGGATGAACTAACTTTTTTTCTTTTAAAAACAACCTTTATTGTTTATATTTCTCCATCAATAAAATATATTAAGATAAACTAATTATTTAAGTATTGTAGTTTATAGTCCATTATTTAATAAAAAATTTTAATACAAAAGTATAAAATAAAATAAGAGATCTTTTTCTCTCTGTTGGCAAACTCAAAGTCAAACTCAAAACTGTATAATAAATAACAATATAATATAATTACTTGAAGGGTACTTTTTATTTTTCTTTTCTACTCTCTCTCTATACCCAACCCAAAACCACCACTACCGCCTCCCACCACCACTACCACGCCACTGCCACCGCCACCACACCGCTGTCGCGCAAGGCGCACCACACTTCGCCCATACCATCACACCAGCACCGCCGCCACCAAACTCCGCCATTCCACAACACCATCGGAGTGTGAGTTGGAACACCGAAACCCTCACCATATCTGAAAGCCGAACCCCTCTGAAACGCAATCTGCGAGATCCGTGTCTCCGATCCATCATCTCCGTCTTCATCCTCTCTTTATATGAAATCAATCGATCACCGCCGCCGCCAGACACCAACACCATAAATCTCGACCACCACGACTTCCGACCACCAGGGCTTCCGGCCACCGCACGCTTGTTGTTGCCATCTCTCTCTCTCTCTCTCTCTCTCTCTCTCTCTCTCTCTCCCTCTCTCCAGTTTCGTATACGATCGTTAACCACCACCGGTTACCACTTCTCACATCCACCATCGCCAACCATCGTCAGTATCTCATCTCCAGTTTCGTATAAATCTAATAGTAGCGGTTGCGATGGTGGAGGCGGAGGCGGAGGCGGTGACAGAGACGAAGACGGAGGCGGCCTTGACATTACCAGCGGCGGAGCAAGGGGAAGCCTAAAAGTTGATGCATAAGATGGTTGTACTCTGTGCTTGAGAGGAGGTACTGTTAGCTACAGTAACCTCCTCTCAGACCAATATTGTCTTTTAATATATATATAATTTTTATGTCAGATTAGAAGTTTGGTGAATTGTGAAGAATGATCCTAGCAACAAGAGAACTTCAATAGTGGAATTTACTTTTACACGTTGACTTCCAATTTCTATTAACATAATTAACGTAAACATTCATACCGTATATTATAGACCATATCACAAATATGGAATACATTACAAAAGATACTTATGTTTTTATTTTATCTAACATTTTAAAGAAGCATAAGACGTGTCCACTATGTTGCTGCGCGTGATAGCGAGGCCAATAATCATCAGGTTGTATGCAAACTCTTTTATCTTGTTGGTAGCTGGAACTTTTGTTATTAAAAAATGGTCAAATTGAAAGAAAGAATAGTTGAAGGCATGGTAAACAATAAAAGTGAGGATTTTAGTTAGGTGGGAATGAATTTGGGTAGCCTGGTATGTGGAAGTATGAGATGGATGAAGGATGATATTTTTTTAAGAAGTTGCATATGTTTATTTATAGAAGATTAAATATACACCAAATTTTTAAAAAAGCACTTTTTAACGATTATATAAATATATAAATTTTTATGTATATGTTAAAATATGTTATAAATAAATGAAGTGTTTATAGGGTTATTGAATTTTAATAATCTCAAGTTTTATTTATTGGCTGAGATTAATCTCAACTCAGAAAATATTTGTAGACAATTCAAACTTTAAATTTATTTTCGTTCAACGATTACTAACTAACTGAGAGTTAACCTCCGTTAGTTTTTTTTAATAAAATTGGGCCAACATCGAGTTATTTTTCAGCTAAGTCGCCGAACAGCCTCCATCAAGTCTGTTTTTCGGTGTCTAGCCTCCAACATCACCTGAAATCTATCTCGAATGAGTTAAGTGGTTTAGATCATAAGGTGGAGATTGACGGGTTTTCGGGTACAAAAGTTTCAGATTGACAGACCAGATGGTTGATTTTATTTTTGGTTTAATGTTTTGGCCACATATACAGTCCACTTCATCGAAAAACAACGGTGTTAACTCTCGGTTAGTAAGGGATCGTTAAAAGAAAATAAGCTCAAAGTTAAGAGTGTCAGTGAGCATTTATTGAATTGATATTATCTCAACCGAATAAATGAAAGTTGGGATTATTAAAATCGAATAACCCATGTCTATAAAGTTGAAAATAGAATTAAGAATAAAATAATATTTGCACAGCCTACAACCACCACCTCGTCCTCTAGTACCGGTAACTCTTGTCTCAAAAGCCCTTACCGACTAGCGTCACAAAGGGCCATCTCGTCATTTCGTGCCACATCACGTCCTATATTTTCACGAAACACATATTTTATTTAAAACAAAAAAATTCAAACTAAAAGGTCATTAAGATTTTTAGTTATTTATATATAAATCGAAACTAATTTAAGGAAAAAGGAATAGCAATAGAACCTTTATCTACGAGTGAAAAATAATCATACGATAAAGTCATCTTACTAGCTAATATGACAAGCATACTCAAACAAAACATTAGCTTTTCTTTAATTTTCAAATTTTCAAATTGGTTTTATATTCCCTAAGGGTGGGGGGTGTCCCTTAGCTTCACATGCGGCTTCACTCGAGTTGGGTAGGTACACCATCGCAAGCCCTTCGTGTAAGGCAATCGACTTCATCTCAAGGTTCATCAACTGGTATTGAACCTGCTTTTTGTTCTATGTTTTTTTTACTAGTTTTGACTGTTAGTTTTGGGTTCAATGGGATTATATTATATAATTGAATGGTACCTAGGATGGTTTACTGGTTTGGGAAAGTAAATTTAATATTTTAATAAATGTATATTATTTTTAAAACATATATAAAAACATCTTTTCGTAAATAAAATAGTTAATGGATACTTGAAGTTTTGTTGCCTCTTGCATATTCTAAGGACGGTTTTCTTAGCTAACAAAAAAATATTTGTAGTTGGGGGAAGACAGTACGCTTCACGTCAGATGTGGGAATGGTTTGGCGTTGGACGAGCTCCGTTTCTTCTCCTTTCACAACTTCACTTTTATCTACCCATGAACTGTCTTTGTAGACAAACTTTCTCGTAAATTCCTAAGATGTGTAGTTGCCAACTCAAGCCACGAACATCACTGGACTTTCCCTTGCATATGGTTAAAAGGATATTTGACCAACAAAAGATGACATCAGCTACATTTAAAGACTTTCATCGTTTCTTTTAATTGGTAACATCTTTACCAAAAAGATAAACAATGATAACATTTATTTAAAGAAGTTAATTTTGATAATAAGCTTATTCATTTCGTATTAATATTAGCATGTAAAATTAAATTAAAAGTGTAATAATACAACTTATGTAACCCATACTCAACGAATTAACCATTTCATAACATACTAGCTTTAGTAACCCGTGGAGTATACGGGTTAAATTAATAAAATATTAAATAAAATAAAATTTTTTTAATTATAAAACGATATTTTAAGATAACATATAATTGAAATTATTTATCAGTAAGGATATAAGTAATAAACCAGTGATATTAACTTTTTAAACTTTTTTGTTTAAAAAATTAAACATTTTGTTTCAAAACAAACCGTTAAAATTTTTTTTTATTATGATAACTCTAAAATTTAATTATTTTTTATATACAAATATTTTACTTTTTAAAAACACCAATTTTAAAATATTTTGATATTTAAAAAAAAGTTATTTAATAAAAATTCATTTCTTTATAAATAACATTAATTAAGAGAGAGAGGCGGAAAAATTTTAATGAGAAAAAATGTAATGCTGCCATGTGTCCCTCTCATTTATCTTTTTATTAGAGTAGGAAGATTCAAATTCCCATCTTCACATTTCTCCTAATTATCTGAATGCAAAATGTTTAACACTTTCAAGTTTCAACAATACACAAATCTTGTATGTATCCAACTTTTGGATGACTTAAAATGGAAACAATTCATTCCCTAAATTCAAGTATACAAAAAGTGACAAACAAATAACCCCAAATTACCCGTTCAACCAATAATAAATCAATAATATGCCTTAAAAAATAATAAATGAAAATAAATCTAAGAAATCAAAGAAGGTGAAATTTTCATTGCTTCAAAACATGAAAGTCACACTACCAAGAAGCAAAGCCAAAAACACCATCTTTCCAATACACGCATCTCGATTTCGCCTAAATGCAGATATTAATCTTCACTATTACACTGCAAGAATCTTGAAAATCACTCAAATCACAAACCCTTTTAATCGTCGATTCATTCGCACATTCATCATCTTCTTCTTCCTCGTATTAAGATCAAGAAATGGGGGTTCTTTCATGGTATTTAAGGATGCTTGATGTTCGTCCGGTGATCACGAAGAGCGTCTCCGCTGGTGTGATCTATGGAGCTGCTGATTTGACTGCACAGGTATGCTGTCTCAAACCCCTTTTTGTAGCATCTGAATTTGGGCGTTTTATGAGTATTTTTGTGGATAATGATAACTAATTTCGAACTTAATTTTGAGATTTAGACATGATTGTTGCCAAATGCAGATTTGATCTATCATTGCAAGTTATCTGTTTTGTAAATCTTGATGCAGTTAAACATAGATATGAAGTTGTTACAAAAAGAAAATAGTTTCTGTTGATTTCTGAAAGTGGAAAACCATTCTTTTGCCTCTTAAAAGTCAAAGTTTGTTCTTTTTTCCTATTTGGCACTGATTCTTGTATTTAATGTTGCATTTTTAATTTGGGCTTTCATTAAAGATTATTGAGGTTAGTCAAATTAGCTGAATATTAAATGAAAAATATACATGTTTTCCTCAAATACAGTTTTATGATTTACAAACTGATGGTAATCATTGTATTTCCTCCGATCTTGAACTGCTGATATCTTGAGCTGATAATATCTAATGTTTTATGTGGGCATGGTTTGACAAATTGTTGTGTGTCAAGATGGTTTATATGCAATTTCATTTTTGATCAATGATTCTTTAACCATGTTAAAGTTACCCATTGCATCTACCTCGACATAACGTGTATTGATTTTATTATTAGCATAATAGATGGTCATACAATACATAGCTAGTTTGAAATATAGAACTACGATAACCACATAAACACATATGCTTTTTGCTTTAACTATGATACTTAAGGCGGTTATCTATTCTCTCTCGCACTATATCTAGCAAGCACTGCATACAAGTGTTTATGTGGTTATCTGCTTCAAGTTAGTTATACATTGAATACGCCCCTAGAAAAATATATGCTCTTAAGAACTCAAAATAGTATGTTCTGTAATATGATATTATGTGGACTCCATGTCTTAAAGAATAATTCAAAATGGAATTTTAGTACTTCTAAGCTTAATATAAGTTATATTGACTATATATCTTTCTCAACAATCTGTGGTTAATATGATGATTACCTTATTTTATGCATCAGTCTATGACCAATGGAGTTTTCAGTTCTTTAGACTTGATAAGAACATTACGAATGGCAATATTCGGGCTGCTTTGTTTAGGGCCTGCACAACATTTGTGGTTTAATTTCTTGGGTAGAATCCTACCAAAACGAGACATGACTACTACCTTCAAGAAGCTTATTTTAGGGCAGATCTTTTACGGGCCTTCATGTACTGCTGTTTTCTTCACTTACAACGCGTTTTTACAAGGTATCTCAAGATTTCTGCAAGTTAAGATTTCATTTATTATTAATTTCCATTTTGTACAAGGTTAAGTTCTATCTTCTGTTATGCTTTCTCCATCGCGTGAAAATTATGACTTTTGAATAGGCACATAGTTTTATAAAAGATTTTGATTACAGCTCTTATGTCTTCATGGGTTTTTGGATTTGCATTTTGACGTGGGTTATCTTATTACTGCAACTTATGGTGGCGATAATCATTTTTCTTTGAAGCACATCCAAATATTATTTCTACAACCCATTTTATTAAAATTACAAATGATTGTATGATTTTGATTATTTAATATCACTTGCTCACTAGCAAAACGCATATCCAAACACCCCATTAGTATCCGTTAGGGATGAAAAGTGCTAGAGTCTTGTGGATCACAGTCATTATTAACCACAAGTACGCAGTAGTGATGATGATACAGGGCTCATACGTAATTCCCACTTATAAAACACGCGAAAAACAATCTTAACAATAGAAAAACTTAGGAAATCGATTATTTGAATGATTATTTTTATTAAAAAATTTATAATTTTGAAATTCATAATCAATATTGGGTTCTAATTTTGGTCCCAAATCCAGGTGAAAGTGGTAAAGAGATTGCTTTGAGATTAAAGAGAGATCTTTTGCCAACTTTAACTGGTGGTCTTATGTACTGGCCAGTGTGTGATTTCTTCACTTACAAAATAATCCCAGTTCATTTGCAGGTATGCAATGTGAATTCATTGTTTTTGTTTTTCTGATTTTTTATTTAAATGACACATGACTAATGTAGATACGCATTACAATCATTTGCAGCCATTAATGAATAGTTCATTTTCATTTATGTGGACTATATACTTGACATACATGGCAAGTTTGGAAAAAGCATTAGGAGCTTGATTATTAGTGTTTTATCATCTTTTATCAACCACACAATTTCATCCACGTTTGTGGAAGTTCTCAGTGTTTGGAGGCAAGACGGGTGGCACAAAACCGCCAAAAGCAAAGGTATTATTCAACTTAAGAGACGTATCTTTTTGTTATTTCCGCTTCATTTCTTTATGTCAAAGCCACAAGATATAAATCCTGCTCATCACAGTTATTTGATCTCATTGATTAGAAGTATATTGGTGGGGTCCTGTAAGTTTACCTGTAATGATTCTCACAGTAAATCAAAGTAAAAAAGGCATAAGATATAAAAATTATGGAACTTTTTGTGTTTACTGTACTTCCTAAAGATAGATATGACCTGGTGGTTCTATATCTGGAGTCTTTATTGTGTTCTTTTTAGGGTGTGTTCAGATTTGTGGTTTAGAATTGATTTTCTGATCGGTTTTATTAGTGGGAAAGATTCTGAATTTAATTGCTTGATATTAACACATCTAATCATCTGCCGACAAAATCTTTATTGTTTGATTACCTATAAAATAAGAATGTATTTTTGGTCGTTTTATCTGATACTTTGTTAAACACACATCCAAACGCCCTTTAGTGACGTCTTTGTTTTGTCTGTTACTTTCTTAAACACACATCCAAATAGCCCTTGCGATGACGTCTTTGTTTTACCGTTGCTTTCTTAAACACGCATCGAAAGACCCCCTTTAATGGCGCGTCTTTGTGTTAGGTGCAGGTGGATGGAATTTAGAGATTTATATGACAATAAAAGCAGCAAAGAGTTTTAATGTAGAATGTAAGTGTTTATGAAACTTTGTTACCATACTAATAAAATGTTTGTTCTAGAAGATTCTTAAATTGCAGTTGTGTCTTTTGGGCATGACCATGTTATATGTAGGCAGTTAGATCACACCTTCTGAACATTCCCATTTGTTTAGTGTTTACCACTTGAGTCTGTGTGAGTTGACGAAAATACCATCATGATGTTCTTTTTAATGATTTGGATTTGAAGTAGCAAACTAAAAAGGAGTAATTAATATTTTGGATAATTAAACTTTAAAACTATCAATTATATATTTTGAAACATTTTTTCTTCCTCTAGTAATCAAGAATATGAAATATTATTTATGTGATGTAGTTTTTTTTTAGTATTTAGGTGGTTTATTATTTATAGATCTGTAATTGGATAATTCTAATAGAGAATAGGGTGTTTATCAAGTTGATTTTTAGGTCGTTTGAATTGGATTATTCAACTTTATAAATTTTGCAACTGAGTTTGAATACAGTATCCGTTTCTTATTGGATAGTCAAAAATTTTTTTTTTTGTCATACGTAAAATTAGTGTACCCAATACCTGTCTAACAAGTTGGTGGGTTGATAGGTAAAAATCAAATTGTAAATATGTTACTCGGATTGGTAAATTTTAAAAAGTGGGTTAAATAGGTAGTAAATTGACTTGTTTAATTGAACAGATTAGAAGGAAGACTTATTTAACTAAACAGGTTAAACATATAAACTCAAACATGACTTTTTTTTTTTAATAAAATAGGTCAACTCAAAAATGACCTTTTTTAGTGGGTTGGATAAAACAACACAAAGCGTGTTTATTCTTTTCGGTTTGTGTCGTGTTAGAAATTACCATCCCTATTTACCACTAATGACTAGTTACTATTGATGACAATTTAGTATTGCTCATTAGTTGTTTTTCTTATCATACTTGCCATTGATGGACTCAGTTGATGTTGATCTTGGTTACCTCTTAGCATCGATTATCAATTTCTATATAACTTACCATCAATCATACGTATTTGAAGCAACTTCTAATGACATACCATCAACTTCGATGTCCCTTGGACCTCGCCTTGGGTGTTCTTCACAGATCCCCACCAAAGGGGCACAACTCGCTTAGAACCCTTATACAGTAGTGGGCTTCACCCACTTGAACACACAAGTATTTTAGTGCATGAAATAAGAATAATTTTGAATGATTGTGCACTTCACACAATCTAACTCATATTTATATATATTTTTACTTTTCTTTGATTGTAAATAAATCTAATTAGATTAAAACATCTTTGGTCACACTAAAAATCATTCAAATATGATATATCATGGGTTACTGATAAAAAAAAGTTTTTTTTAATACAATCTAGCAGTTTTGAAAAATATTATAAGATATGGGTTAAAATAGGTAAAATCTCCGGTCTCGCCAACACATCCTAATCTGTATGGTTTATTGTACCATTTTTTTAAACCATAGTTACCAATTAGAACTATGGCTTTTGTCAAAACCACCCGAATTAAAACTTGAACACCGTTAGGTATATTTTCCCTTTCTTAAAGTCAATAAAACAAATAAATTCATTATCAATTATCAAATGACCAAAATTTCTACATGTTTTTAACACCTCAATCATGTAACTTTAGTTCAACACCTCTTTCCCACGTACGTGATAGAAAATTTAGTAATTACACCTTGTTTTTATCATGTTATTTATTAAGGCATGTGTACGTAGTGAGTTCGTGAGATGGGGTGAATATTTTCAACATGGCTTTGATGTGGCTCCAATGAGCGTGTTGCAACACCGTGTGGATGGGCGTAAAGCACGGTGGTGTGAGTATAATCATAATAGCAAGGGATTGAAGGTGGGGTGTGGTGGTGGTGTCTGATGTGGCATGACCGGTGAGAGAGCAATCACACCCCATCTCATGAACCCGTTACATATTTTCTTACGTTACTCAATCATAATCTAAACTCATCCTTTATGTATAAAAAATTATAAACTAAAATCAAAATGAAAATGGTTTAAGTTTGAACAAAAGTACAAAACCATCACTATACACATTAATTACTGTTTTTTTTTTCTATTGACTTAAAATGTGAGGTATACTCCTTGAGAGGGTGTTTGAATGGGTGACTTGGCTCATGTTCACTCGAGGAGTTCAAGCTGCAAAATACGATCGTCGTGGTGTGGTTTATGACCGTTGAACGATAAAAACATAAAATAGAAAAATGTTTTAGAAAACTAATATATGTAACAAATAATATCACATTTTATTCATAACCAAAACACATTTATACACACAAATGTTATTTATAAATTTCAAAAATGTTTCGTCGACATCATCATCCAACTTTGCCGATGAGATGTTCTTCAATACGTACGTTGTCGCGGCCCAAACTTTAGTACAACAAGGTAAAACTTCACATCGGAAAACCCGAAAAGCTTGTTTCAATTGGTGAGTAGTGTATGACCACAATAGTTTTAACGTTTGGAGAAAGATATGTCATGGCTACAACAAAGATTTGATAGAAGAGAGATACTTAGTTTTACCACTTTACAAAATGTATGACACAATTCGTCATGTGGGAATGTGTACCATTACTGATGTAGTTAATGAACACTTAAAAAAGGTAAAAACAAAACTCTACTGGTTTAAAAGAATTTAAAAATATATTTATTTACTAAATAAGTTAATAGTTGGAGTTGATCTATTATCTACAAAGCATCGATATGTACAAGATTGTAATTTTACAATAATTAAAATATGATATGAATGGTTAGAAGCTTTAATTTCTAATATCATAAAAAGTTCTTTTCATTATGCTCCTATCCTGCTTCAAAGAGTTGTACCCTATGATTTTTCATTAATATATCTATACTTCAAACTTTAATCTCTAATATCATAAGAAATATTCTCATCTTAGTATTGAAACAATTCAACCTATACTATGTTGAATGTTAATTTATTTAGAAATATTCGTTAAACTTAAATCATGTTTAACCTTTTGTTTACTTAAAGGGTTGAATCACTCAACTATTTTTGTTAATGCTAATTATTTTTGAAGCAATATGTTAGCTTTAAGATATGATAAAGATCATAAGCCATATAAGAAATGTAAATCATAAAACAAAAAAATTGATAAACTAAGCGAAAGATAACAAGTACCTATTTGTAATCCATTATGTCGCAACGTGTAGGTTATCCATTAGTTAATTAGTGATTTTAGAAAAAATAAAAACTACCCACTCACTAGATACACCTCTCACTAGTGAGTGAGTGATTGACCGTAATGAGGTGGCGTTTACATGGCAAACAAAAATCAATCATACTCGCTAACTATATCATTAAAACACATGATCATGATAAAGGTAGGGGAAAAAAAAAAAACAAAATAGATGATAAAAACCGGGTTAAATCGTCCAAAATGCTCATCACTTGTCAATCATGTGATATACGTAAAAGCAGGCAACTTGAGTTTAAGCTTACCAAAGTCCAAACTTGACTCGCTCAATACGACGAAAGCTTAAATTGAGGTTGAGTCGTTTTTTATTTATAAATTATTTAATTATATTATTTTTATATGTATATATTATTAGAAAAGTCGTTAAAAATGAGTTTTTAACAAAATGGAAAAAATATTTTTTCCTAATACGGACACAAATTAATATACTTAATTGAAGTTAATATATATTATGTACCGGGTTTGTGTTTCAATATCTAAAACTTGGTAATTAACCAAACTATGTCTAAAATGAGGATAATATAAATGAGATAACAATACTTAAAATACTTAAAGTTGGATGTTTGACACCTAGGAGTGTGAAAATAAACGGAAAAATAAATGTAATGGGTGGGTACTTGTTTCACTGAATAGATAAAAGTGAAAGTATTAATCTATCTATATTAATAAAAAAAAAATTTGTATGCTACTTGTCATAATTTTATAGCTACTAAATTTTATTTTATTGTTTTTCTCTCTTAATAAATATCACATGAAATACAAATGATATAATTTAATTCTTTTCATATTGAAAATATTTTTTTATTAAATTAAAAAAAGTAGATCTTTCTACAAATGCAATTTGTAAAGAAATAATTTTTTTATAAAATAAAAATTTTTTTTAAAAAATCAAAATTTTAAAAATGCAATATATTTTAAAACAGTGGCTTTTAAAAAATAAAATTCTTATGAAATGAAAATAATTAAATTTCAAAGTTATAATAAATAAATTATTAAAACTGACACTTTTTTAAAAACTGTTTGTTTTGAAACAATTCGTTTAAAAATCAACTTTTTTTGAAAAAGAATTTTAAAAAGTTAAAAAAATAATATCATCCTTTACTACTTTTATCACTCGTACGTAATGTCTATCATATATTATATCAAAAGATTGTTTTATAATTTTTTAAATTGTTATTAATAACTATTTAATATTTTATTTATTCAACACGTATTATACACGGGGTACTAACCTAGTTATTATATAAATATTGCTTCCCTGAGCTATTTTATATTATCTTAATATTGAAATAATAAGAAAAATTAACTTGACTAACTATCAGGAATTGGAATTGGAATTGAAAATTTTTCCATCCAAAATCATGTTTGTTTGGTCAACGGATGGAATTGGAATAGAAAAATTTTCCTTTATTTTTTAGAATTCACATTTCTTCCACTTACCTATGGAATGTTTAACAATCCAATGGAATGTTCAAAATTAAAATTCCAACTTCACTCAAAATTGACCAACCAAACACGTTGTCAACTTTAACAACATTCCAATTTCAATTCCAATTCCAATTCCATTTCCAATTCCAATTCATTTACAAAATATTCAGCGATTCAAACGGCTCCTTAGTGACCTTAACTATCAATTGTAAATTAATTACTTGTCTATATACATTTTTTTCATTATACACTAATGAAGAAAGAGAAACACCTAACATTTAAACCCAAATTTAATTTTAGTTTAGCAAACTGAATTTCTCATAGTTTCATATTGATATACATAATTACAAGTTTCATAAATTTACCCGATATGTTTTAAGTGTATCGACAAGTAAATACTTACGCATACTTCATTATTATAAAACTATATATGTGGTATTGTGTCAAACGATTTGAACAATACACGATACGTTAACACGACTAGTGATCACATATGACACGCTTAACATGATTAACCACAAATAGTTCAATAGCACAAGTGACACAACACGAAAGGTTTAATAGGATTGTTAAGACAATTAATTAAACAAACATAAAAAAACAAGACACAATTTACACAATTATACAAAAGTTGTTAAAATCACAATTCGACTTGTATATAATGTATACTAGGTTAAAAACCCATGTATTACATGAGTGGAATGAATTTAACATGTTAAAACTATTATTATTTTATAATTGTTTTCTATCTTACATGTCACTAGTTATTGGTAAAATAAAAATTTATAAATATCTAAAAAATTATAAAAATTATAAAAAAATAATAAAAATTAGAAGTTTTAATATTATATTTTAAGATAAGATATAATATAAATCATATAGTTTAGTATGTTTTAATAAATTATTAGAATGAAAACATTTATAATTTAACTATTTGATTGTTTAGTTTACATATTTATAATAATTCTCATTTAATAGAAAAGAAATGCGAGAAATATAATTTTGGTGTTAACCAGAAGTTGCTAAGTGTCAATCTTAAACCTTATTTTATTATAATAGATAGATTTGATATTTTATTATTTATAAAACTATACAATTACGTCCTTTGATAGAAGGACCATATATGTGTTGTGTTGACCTTTTAAGATCTATCACCATATGTTTAATGTGTCATACACTACAACACTCGTGTAACACAACAATAGCCTATACATATTTATTTGGAACCATGCCATTTTAACGGGGGTTATATCATTAATTGTCAATCCTAAATGCAAAACGTGGTGGAGTTTTTTGTAAAACATTATATAAAAAATATAAAGAATTTATGTGATGCATTTAATAATAACAAACATTATTATTTTCACAAAATATAATAAATAGCATAAGTATAAACTGAAAATAAATCTTTCTACCCTAATAAAAAGTTATCTATAGGGACACTTGGCATCATTACATTTATTTTTATCAAAATTTTCTTACTTCTCTCTTGTATTAAATGTTTACATTATGATTTAGATCTAAATTAGTTCTATAAGTAAATCAAGAAATAAATCTTTTTATTAGTGTTATTCTTAAGGAATTAAATTTTATAAAATAAGAAACTTTTCAAAAACACCAAACTTTTTTAAATATATTTTTTATAACGGTTTGTTTTGAAACAAAATGTTTAATTTATTTTTGGTAAAAAAACATATAAAGGTTTTAAAATAAAAGTTTAAAAAGTTAATATAGTTTTTTTATTACTTATAGTTATTAACCATATCTTATATTAAAATACAATTTCATAATTAATAAAATTTTATTTTATAAAATGTTTTATTTAATCAACCTATATATACACGAGTTTACTAAATTTAGTATATACATATTGATTATATCTTACAAAAAGAGATCGCCGGAAAACGCAAACAACCTTTGGCAACTTTAATTATTATTATTATTTATTATATACCATTATACCAACCATAGCTATAAAAGTATAAAACATAGATCGCCGGAAACTGCAAACTACCACCGTCGATCATTAACTCCGGCAACAATATTATTCAAAAAGATTCAACAACTTAGGCTCTTCACCGTCGCTGCACCGTCGCTGCATTAACGGAAAATTGCCGTCGCCACCGTCAGCTGTCATTACAGTTATCGGTAATACACCTCTAGATTGAAAAAAACCATCTGAAGTCTCGTCAACTTCCGGTATCCTTCCGTCAGCATGAGGCTCCGGTGAACCACCGGCGAGCACCGTCTGCACCGCCGCCTCACACAGGTCCCAGTTTCCTGTTGATAGCAGTCCCATGGCTCCACTCACCGGGTTCGCCGTCCGCCCGGCGGCTTCATACAGCAGCGATTGAAACAACGCTGCGAGTTTTAAATTTATGGAGGGTTTAGAGTTTGTACAGTGTTTCTAGTTTAAAAATTGTTTTGTAGCGCACAGTTTATAAATAATATGTTACTTCAACAAAAAAAACAGACTAGACTCTACTTTGTTAATTGTACTTGTTACAGTAAGTTGACTCAACAAGCATGTCACAGTCTGCTGGTCATTTAATTAATGTTAGAAAAATTAGAGTCCGCTGGTTGAGATAACAGACTCTCTATAAACTGGTATAAAAACATTTTCGGACTAGATATGTAAACATTTCCTACCATTGAATTGTAGAATTCATGCAAGATTGAAAGAAAAACCAAAACCGAAAAATCCTGTTGAAATCGAAGCGCGATAGGGGTGGAGGGAGTGCATACGTACCGGTACGTTGATGGCCGGAGGGGGCGGCGGAGAGGAAGTTGATGAGATCGGAGCGACCAAAGAACTTGGAGAGGAAGAGGGTGGCGTGGGCTTGGGCGTCGGGTGAGGGGATCGACTCCAAACACGGACGTAACACGCAGTCGGGATCACACCTCTTGCGGAGAACTCGACAGCCATTGCAACTCATCTCCGATCAGTTGGTCTGATGTTTGGTTTTGTGAAAGAGGTGAAGAAAAAGAGAGAATTTAAGGGTGATGAAGTATTGAGTATTGAGAGGTTGATTTTGGCATTTTATGTGTGTTGGTGGGATTAAAGGGTAATATGGTAAATGTAGGCTATATGTTATTATGGTATTCTATAAATAGTAGTATTGCATTTTGTACAAGTTATATCTTGTGTGCCATCAACATTACTTTCTAACTTCTCGATTAATTATATACATTTATAATTTATTATATTTCTTTTCCTTTATTATATCTTTGTTTGTGTTAGGTACAATTGCTTATACGGTCTTTTATTAGTGATTTTTCTAAAGATTTATGTAAAAGATTTATGAATTAATATGTGCGGCATTCATTTATATCTTCATGAGAAAAATAGGTAACAAGACATACTTCTCTTTAATCCCCGTAAACCAGGCGCTCATTCTCCACTTTCGCAAGTCTCATCCGTGTAACTTTCTCTATCTTGTCGTCACACTCGATCGAGTTTCTTATCCGACAATTGTCTTCATCCAACAGTGTTTTACAGAGTTGGATGAGGGAACTTTCTTCAACAATTGTGACGTTAGTTGCATACTAATTATTTGATGACAAAGGTTTTACACTTATATTGACGAAAAGTAAGATGATTTTTTATATTATTTCCATTTTTACATCAGGTTTGTCGTTTTACATACGACAAAAAGGTCACATATGTTATATATGATTTTTTTAGGTGAATATCATATATACCCTATAAATTTTAAAAATATCATATATATTCAAATAAATTCTAAAATATTATATATACCTTCAAAAACTTCCTAAATATCATGCATATCCCAAAAAAAATATCATATATAATCAAACATACATTATAATATCATATATACCACTAGAAAACATCGTAAATATTATGTGTACCCATATATAACTTCTCAAATATCATGTAGCCCAAACCAAATTTAAAATATAAAACTGCCACTAGAATCTTGCTAATAGCATATACACTAATTTTTTAATAATTAAAATATATTTTTTTATTTTAATTTATTTTATTAAAAATAATAATATAACGATTCAATCTTTTATTTTTTCAATAGATCAAAATTTCAATTTATGATATTTATTTATTATTAATAATACTAGTACTATATTTATTATTTTTTATTTTTAAATGATTATGATACCAATCATAATTTATTAATAAATATTAGTATTTTAAATTTATGAAAAAATATATTACTAATCAATAAACTAGTTAATAATCATAATGAATATATATAGTAGACAAATATTTATTCTATTAAACTAAGATGTTTTATCTTGAAATTTTAATAAGTTCTCTTAATTTATCGTAATTAAATTTTTATTTAAGAAATTTAAGAATTTTGTAAGGTGAATAAATTTAATATTTTTAAATAAACTTTTGATTCCACACACTCATAAATATGTTTGTTTTTGGGAATAAATATGACAAAATTGCTAAATATAAAATTAAGTTTTAAGAAAATTATAAGTAGAAAGAAATTTTCTTAAATTATTTAACAAAAATATTTTATTTTATTTTATAAAATGGAGTATATATGATATTGTAAATTTCGTTTGGGCACTATGATATTTGAATAGTTTTATAAGCGTATATATGATATTTAAAAAGTTTGTAAAGGTATATATGATATTTTTAATTTCACTTGAGCATATATGATATTTCGAAAGTTTTCTAAAAATATATATGATAGTTATGAAATTTTCTAGGTGTATATATGATATTTTAAAATAGAGTTAATTACGGAAATGGTCCCCGGTTTATTTAAAATAACAGTTTTGGGTACTAAGGGGTTTTTATAACAAGATTGGGGTTTGTATTTTCATTTTGTAATGAGTTAAGATATTAACACTAACAGACGTTGACTTTTCTGTTAAATCTAAGAGCATTTTGGTCTTTTAACTTTACAAGAACCGCTGGTGCAACTTAAAGGGACCGTTTGTGTAATTCAATATATATAAAGGGACTGTTTATGTATATACATACACACACATATATATCAATTAAAGTACATTTTATGTTTTAGATACTCTAAATGAAACAATCACCCCAACACCATCTTCATCGTCATTGCATCGCCACTAACCACCGCCCACCGCCACCGCCACCATGATTGACAACTACCAATCACCACCAACAACTACTGCGACCACCACCACCACCATCTCGCCATCATTATCAATGTATCATCACCAGTTCACCACCATTATACCATCACCATCATCATAAAATCACTACCATCACACCGTCACTACCATCACATCGTCATCATCATCGAACACCAAACCTGGTGGTTTAGTCACCATGTTCAAAGCTCTGCCTACGAGCCCTAACATCAAGAATTCCCAAATAGGTAATGTTTGATTTGGGTTTTAGGGTTTTGAGAAAAAGCTTTAGGTTCTAAGGATCTTGAGAATAAGATTTTGACAGAGATTCTGTTGGTTGGGCTCACATTTGGTTAGTACTCACCGAAGTGATTAGAGGTGGTGTCGCTAGAGGTAGGGGAACCAACGGTTTGCTTGGTACTATGGCACCACGATTGCTATTGGAAGTGGGGGAACCAGGTTTATTTTGCTTGTGGCTTCGTCTTAACAAGGTGGTGGCTGGAGATGATGGAGGTGGGGAGAGAGGAAGGGGTGACAGACAAAATGGTTGTGGTGGTGGTCGGACTTGAGGTAGACGAGGGTGGGTGGGTGTGGGTTTGAGTGGGGTTTTCATTTTATAGTTACTACACAAATGGTCCCTGAAACAAAAATATAGATGTAATTACAAAATTAACCCTTTAAAGAGTATTTTAGTCATTTTATTTAAATTTAATAGAAAATCAAACGTCTGTTAACATTAATACTCAAACTTGTGACAAAATTGAAAACATAATACCCAAACATGTTATTTAAAACTCTTAGTACCAAAATATGTTATTTTGAATAGACCACAGGGACCATTTGCGTAATTAACTCTTAAAAATATATATGATATTTATAATTTTTCTAAGGGTATATATGATATTTAAAAATTTTGTAAGGGCATGTATGAAATTCTCGTTTGGTTTTTTCACTTTACAATGTAGACCGCATTATTTAATTTTTTTTGGAGTGCTAAAGCAAAACAAATCAATACGTAAAGAACTAAAGATTGATTACATGGGTTTGAATCAATACATTAAATCTATAACGTTTAACAGATTATTATATTGGTCTTAATACACCGTTACATAATTTCTGCATCAAAAGTCATTAATTATAACGGTGATTCAAACTTGTAAACTTTAACTCATATTATTTTAAACATTTGTTTTTTAGAGAAACTATCATACATCTACATTATATAAATTTATCATCAAAAAAGTATTAGTCTTGTAAAGTTTGTTTATTATTCACATGAATTCCACGAGCCCTATGGTACTCAGGCCAGAGCATGAAAAATTACAAAGTTTAGATGTATAGATGTATAGATTAATTATGAATTTTTTTTTATATACTCTTACAAACATTTAAACCATTATATATATCTAAACAAAATTTAATATATTATATATATCGTAACAAAACTTTTAAAATATCATATATCAATAGAATTTTTCTAAATATCATATATACTCATAAAAAAACTTTTAAATTTTCATATATATCCTTATAAAACTTTCAAATATCATATATACTCAAAGCAAATTTAACAGATCCCACCCTTCATATATTTGTGAGTGTGTTTTTTTTATTATAAAGAATGGTTTTAAGTTGTTAGTGGATGATAGAGAATATGTTACTGTTTATCTATTTATTTGATAAAACACTATTCATCTCTATTAATTTTTTAATATATTTTTAAAGTGGTTATGAGTATAGGAGAGATAAAAAGTAATAATAAAGATATTAGAAAATATTACTTAATTGAAAAGTAGAAAGAAAAAATAATAATTTTAGTGTAGTTATAAACATGAAGATGAAAAATGAGATGCGAATGCTCTAAAATGAATCACAACATATCCGCTTTACCCATAACTTTTCTCCAAACTTTAAAGTTTCATTTAGTAATTTTTTCATATTTTGACTCAAATGCTTATATATTAACGAGGTATATGATATTTTAACATGTTAAAATACTTAAATTTCCCAAATAAAGTTTTAATTGTGATAAATAAGCTATATATATATATATATATATATATATATATATATATATATATATATATATATATGATATTTTGATTTTGGTATGAGTATATATATTATTAACAAGATTCCTATGAGTATATATAGTTTTTGAATTTGATTTGAATATACATAATATTTTAAAAGCTTTTTAAGGGTATATTTGATATATGTTATTTTAGTGTTAGTTTGGATATAAGTTTTAAGGGTATGTATGATACTTATCATAGGAGTGTATATAATATATTAAATGTTACTTGGATATGTATAATATTTTACAAGTTTATAACGGAAAAAATAAATGAAATTCTATCATTAATTTTTATTGGTATTTTCATTGAACACCTGCATCACGTGTCTAATTGTCCGATATTAGATTATGTATTACTTGCATGCATATTTTTTTTAGAAGAGCGACACAAAGTCTCTAATTTTACGCCATCTAAACACCCACAATAACGTTTGACACTCACCAGTTGGTTGTGAACAATCACCAATTCAATTGGGCAAAGACATCTTGGCGATAATACTTATATACAGGTTAGGGTTATTTTGATAACTACGTTTTTTCGTAAGAACTCTAAGAATCAATATTAGTTACACATTTAAGTCACATGTCATTTTCACATTTTTTTAAAAAATGTCATAACTTTTTTTCACGACATTATTTTTTTCAAAAAAATTTCACCATTAATTTAAGTATTTTTTATCTTTCTAACGCGTACCATATTGATATACTTTTTTTAAAAAAATCGTCCACCAGTTATTGACACATATGTAAATTAGTCATTACACATGTGTGTGTAAATCCAATTTTACACATGTGTATTTTCAGGTATTACATATGTGTAAAATGATATTCATAAAAAAACAAGTTTTTTTTTTATTTTTTATAAATTTTTTTTATTTTTTTATGAAAGATGGAAACAAAAGAAACATTTTGTCATTTTATTTTTTTTATTTTTATGTTATTTTTTAATTATAATTTTTTTTATTTTATCATTATTTACCATTTTATTTTTGAAAATGTGTGACTAGCATTGGTTTCTAAATTTCTAATAAAATATGTGAGTTTTCATTTGATTCCTTTCCTTTGTATACATACCTTTAGTGTATGTTATCTTGAAAATTTTAGAGGATATTGAAGTCATAAATTTCATATAACAATAATGATGATGATAATAATAATGATTAATGAAAGTTTATAGTTGAGATGAAACTATAGTATTTAAAACAAAAATCCTTCTTACGTAATACGATAATAGTAGAAGGGCCAATTTGTATTTTATTAAAAAACTTGATTAAGGGGAATATCAGCTCCGAACTCTGGGATCGAGCGGCTCCGTGTTTTCGCGGATTCTTTATTTCTACTTTTTGTACCATTTTTAATATATTTCACAATATTATTCTTTGTTATATTACTATTTTTGTTTTTTTTTTTTCCCTCAAAATCTTTATCATCAGATTGTAGTTTATTACACAAGTAATTAAATGCAAAGATAAAAATAATAATATAGTGCCAAAACTAGCATTAGTTTACATGTATAAATTAAGCTTCTTTTTGTTGTTGGACAAAAGTTTGAATTGAGGGGATAATATTTTACTTTTATAAGTAAAGATATTATTATGATAACTTACATATATCCCAAATAAAGAACGAACATTAATTCTCTCGCTAAGATTTTGACACGTTGAATGACTGCTCAAATACATTTCTATTATAAAAAGCATTCACCTTAAAATATCCCTATTCATCTCAAACCCTTAACTATTAAATAATAATAAACTTAAATCTAGAATTTTGGATAAAAGAAATATGAGAATTGATTTGTTAACATACATTAAATATTAACTATAAACTATGTGTGTATAATTGTAGTTCTGAATGCTCTACCAATTGGTAGAGGATTTAATATATAAGAGATAAATTTACAATATTGGGTTACAACAATAAAGTAATTACACACTAGTACATATAAAATCAAAACTATACATTTTATTCTTTAATATCCCCCCTCAAGCGAGAGGGTGGCTGTCCAATATGAAGCATTTGGCGAAAGAATTCGAATTGATAGCAAGAAAGACTTTTAGTGAAGATATCTGCCACTTGAAGCTTGGTTGGTATAAATTTAGTATGTAATTTCCCAGAGGCCACAAGTTCACGAATAAAATGATAATCAAGTTCAATGTGTTTTGCTCTACGGGATTTTGCGTAAGAAATAATGCACTTTGATTGTCACACAACAAGGTTGGGCGATCTGGAGGTAACGCGTGTAACTCACGTAGAAGATGAGTCACCCAAATTATTTCTGCAGCGGTGTTTGCCATTGCACGATACTCGGATTCACAGCTTGACCAAGAAATGATGGGTTGTTTCTTTGCACTCCAGGACACAAGATTTCCATCAAGAAAGATAGAGTATCCATATGTTGAACGACGTGTTTCAATACATCTAGCCCAGTCAACGTCAGAGTAGCCAATAATAGATGAACTGGACGGTTTGCAATTATACCATGTGTATAATTGTAGTTTTGAATGCTATATCAATTGGTAGATGATTTAATATATAAGAGATAAATTTACAATATGGGATTACAACAATAAAGTAATTACACACTAGTACATATAAAATCAAAACTATACATTTTATTCTTTAATACTATGGTTCATAAAAGTAGATTATCAGGTATATTTTATCTCATTGTAATCATGTAACCACGTTTGGACAAAAGAAACATTAGACATTTGAATAGTTTTGTCGTGTAGAAATTAACTTTGGCTCTAAACAGGTCAAGAACAACTAGGGAGTGATTTATATGCAGAGTATTGATATCACATGACAAAATAAAAAAGGATTACGATGTGTGTATTTGGTGTTTGAATATAAAAATAAAGGTAAGAGGTAAGATAATTCTTTAACATGACTTGAATGTGAGACAATGTTTATGTGATATTCATTATGTGTTTTTCTTGATTAACATAGAATGTGACATGCAATATTGTCAAGAAATTTGATTCGTGAACTTGAAGAAATAGAGTCCGTTTAAAAATGGGAAATGAATGAGAACCTTAGCATGGATAAGTTTTAAGTTATGACAAGTAGCGGAAGTAGGTTATGAGATTCTGTGTCACCAGATAATTTTTTTTTTTATTTTTTTGCATTTTATGTAGAATGAATAATATGAGTACTTCGAACGACACTAATATTTATCTACAATTGAAACCATTCTTTTTTGAAATTATATGACCCCAATGCCCATTGTTTTTGACTTTATGAAAAGCTTATATAACTTTTTAGTAAATAAAAAAATTATATTAAAGTTTAAGTAGCTACATAAAACTAAAAAAATATAAGAATTATAATATTGTGTATTAAAGTTTTATTTTGTTTAGTAAAAGTCCAATTGTGAATTGTAAATTATTCATTTATCTAACTCTTTATCAATTAAAAAGACCCGAGAATACAAGCCCAATTAACATAGAAAAGAGCAAAAGGCATAATTAAAAAATAGGTAAACCGTTTATTAGGTTTTGCTTTTTCTTATATAAAGCTTTCGTTAAGAAATGCTTTTAACAAAATGATAAACATGTGCAGCGTGCGTGATAGGTTTTCGTTAAAAAATGTTTTTTCTCTCTCTCTCTCTTCATCATCATCTTCTCTCTCTAACTTGCAGACATCTATCACCATTAGTTCACCACACCCCACCGCCACACATCCCATAACCAACTCATAGTCGGCTGCTCAGATCTAGTTAGATGCGCCTCACCCAACCTATCTTTAGACACACACACACTCTCTCTCTCTCTCTCTCTCTCTCTCTCTCCTCACTATCTCTAACCTTTCAGAATGAAAACCATAAATCAAAAAAATGTCAAAAGTTACAAAATCCAAAAATCGTGATATTTTGCCCAAATCGAATAAGAAAATTGATTGTTTATAAATAGGGTTGTGGTACTGATTCTCTAAAATAGATCTTGCCGGATTTGGAGGAACTCGTTGGATTATGTAATTGAAAAGACAACATGTTCGTTTTTCCGACAAAAAGGAAGGGTTGAACTCGTTTTTTAGATCACAAAGCGAAGTGGTTTTAGAGGCCAAAAAGGGAGGGATTATATAGATTTGTATAAAAATGCAGCGAAGGGTAGTATCTTAGGCATACCCCAATCACTCTATCTTATTGAATAAAGAGTTACACATAATGTTTAAACTCTTGTAAAATACTGTAATTAATGTTTATTATTATACAGATAGATAATTTATTTATGTTAAAATGTGATAAAAATAAGAAAGGCACAACGTATATTTTTTGATTTAAAAGAGAACCACGTTGCGAAATGATGTGACTCAACTATTTTTAGAATAAATTTATACCGAAACATAAATAAAAATGATAACATCAAAAAGATATATTCAAAACTTTAAGATATTACTTTTTGAAAGTTATAAGAGAACAACAAATATTTTTAAAAGTAACTAAAATATGTAAATATCATATAGCAACACCCTAAGGGGGACTTTGGTTTATGAATTGAAATTGAGATTGTAAATGAAAATGATAAGCATTTGTTTGAAATTTAATTGTGTGTGTAGTTTGTAAATAAAAGTGAAATTTTCAAAAGTTAAAAAGACAAATTTGCCCCTCCCACACTTCTCTTCAATCATCCCTGGTCCTTTTCAGGCCTCGTCACTAAAGTCAATTAATCTTTTTCATCTTCTACACCATTCAAATGGAGATGAAAGATGAGGGCTTGAACAACAGAAGAACGATTTTTCAAAGAACATTAACATTCTAATCCGGATGTTTTTCTACTTCAAACAACCCGAGATGTGTACGCCAGTATGTTTCTGTTTTTGTGATTTAGTCCTTCAATCTCTACTTGGATGTGTATGTTTAGTAATTATCTAATACATACTTATGTTGAAGCGATAATACTTGAGATAAATCAATGAAGAACATGGGTTATGAAGCTTGTTTGATTTTTTTGTTTTTATGTTAAACCACGGCATCCAATTCTATGATGAAGCTTGTTTGATTTCACAGTTTTCATCTTCATGTTCTTCCTTTAATTGAACGATTTTATGTTTTGTTTAATCGTATTGTGCGTTCGTGAAAAACAGGGTTGTTGGCAATGTGACGAGCAGATTGGTTATCATGAAAAGGAGTAGTTGACCCGTTTTGCAAGACATTCAACTCATTTAGAATCCATCTCATCCATATAACTTCACTAACCATGGTAGCCATGGCACGATATCCTGCTTAAGCGGAAGAGCCCAAGACCACAAATTGTTTTTTTTTTTTTTTTTTGGTCATCCACTAGGCATGAGCACCACCTAGAAAAAGTAGGTATCCTGTTCTCAACCGCCTAGTGAATGGACAACCTAGCCAATCTGAATCCGAGTATGCAACTAAATTTGTTCCTCCTTAACGTGGTAAAAGAATAGCTTGACAAGGTGTTGCCTTGAGAAATCGTAAAACTCTGGTGGTGACATCCAAATGGTTTTGTCGAGGATCTGCAACAACAAACTAACTGGAGGATAGTAACCGTGTATGCTATGTAAGGTGTAATGGCCTGTAAGTATAGCAATCGCCCTATCCAGCGCTTATAGTGGTTGGCGTCAACCTTAGGCTGGTTGTCGTCCTTGTCAAGCTTCAACTTTGTTCTATAGGGAAGGTACTCGATCGGCATCCTTCCATTTAACCATCCTTTAGGATATCAAGAGTGTATTTTCTCTAATTTAACACGAGACCTTCAGGTGTTATTGCTACCTCTATCCTAAGAATATATTTCAAATCTCCAAGGTCTTTAGTACTAAGCTTTTCATTGAGGCACCTTTTGATTTTTGGGGTTTTTTGTGAGTTATTTCCCACGATTATAACATCATTAACATAAATTAAACTAGCAATAAAGGTGTCATGATCACTGTAAATAAAAAAAGAGTGGTCGGACTTGGACAAGTTGAAACCGAGATTAAGGGGGGCCTTTGTGAAATTTTGGTACCAATTGCGTGAGGCTTGCTTTAATCCATAGAGAGACTTACGCAACCGGCAAACTCTGGTTTCATTTTCTTTGCAAACTTCTTGGGGAATTTTCATGTATACCTCTTTATCCAGGTCACCGTGTAGAAAGACATTGTTGACATCTAGTTGGTGAATCATCGAATTTTTCTTGATGGCAACGACATGTAAGGTTCTAACGGTCATTAACTTTTCTACGGGAGCGAAAGTGTCATGAAAATCCACTCCTTCAGTTTGTGTATAGCCTTTAACCACGAGTCTTGCCATTTCCCTTTCGATGTCTCCATTTGCCTTGTATTTGATCTTCTAAACCCGTTTTGAGTCTATAACATGCTTTACTTCCGGTAATATTTCAAGAGTCCACGTCTCATTCTGTTCAAGCGCTTGAATTTCTTTTTTCATTGCTTCAATCCATCTTGGATCTGCATGGCTTGTTTATAATGTTTTAGCTCATCATTTGAGGTGATGGCCGCCAAGAATGCTTTGTGTGAGTATGAAAAATTATCATAGTTAGCAATAGGATGTATCGTCGAGGCTTCTTGAGTAGGCGCGGTAAGTGCATGGTGGACCGAAGGGGGTAACTTTACAACAAAATCATTCAAGCGCTTTGGTTGAGTTTGATCTCGTTTGGGTCTAGCGGTGGAAGCTTCTGTGTTCAAGTCATCAATTCCATGGGTTGCATATGCATTCTGATGGGCCGCATGTTGATTATTATTGAGACGGCCTAAATGAGATTTGTTCTTGTTGGGCCATCTCTTCTTACTCACTTTCTAGGCTTTGGTGTTCTGGACCAGAGATGGTCTGCTCCTTAATTTCCTCATGTTACATGTTCTCAGTTTCATCTTCTTAATGGACTGGCCCAATGTTAAAGACATCAGGTTTGTTACAACTTTGTGACAAAATAGAAAAAAGGAAAATTGTTTTCATGGAACTTTGCCTCTCTTAAAACCACAATTATCTTGCTTCCTATATCAAATACTATGTTAGTAAGCCGTGTATTACACGGGTTGAATAAATAAAATATTAAATAATTACAAATAAAAAATTACAAATTATAAAACTATGTTTGAAGATAAAATATGATTATAATTGCATATGAATAGCTATTTTACGTAAATAAACAATAATATATTTTCTTAAACTTTTATTTAATAAAAAATGTGGGTTTTAAATATTTTATTTTAATAAAAATGAATTTATTTTGAAAAAAGTTTGTTGTATTCTGTATTTTATAAAATTTTTATTTTTAAAAAGTGTGTTTTTAATAAAAAAATAGGTTTTAATTTATTAAATTATTTAATTTTTAATATGAAAATGGTATGATTAATATTATTAGTATTTAATATTGTTAATTATAACAAAAAGAAATAAAAAAATTAGTATGATAAAACTTATAATTATATCAAGTGTTATTTTAAATTTTCTTTTTTATAGATATTTTTACTATTATATAATACAAGAACCATGGGTAATATGGTAGTTTCCTCCCAAATCCAAATATAAGACGCCGTATGAAAGGGCGCTTGGTATTCATGCTTCCCCCTTCATATTTCTTCCATGTATGCCCCTCCTTTGCATAAATCTCTCATTGTGTTGGTCCGGCATTCAATCGTCATTCAATCGGCATTCAATCGGCATTCATGGCAGCAACTGAAATGGCTTCCGTTTTCGGATTCCCCTCCCCCCACAGCATTACTTAAAGTTAGGATGTAAGCTAGGTCTACCACGATGCCCGTCGGTATCAATAGCCTCAGGTACGCATTTCAATTTTGCTCTTCTTCACTTCCTGGCAATTTGGTGTAACCATTCCCACCAACGACCTCAATTAGGGCCGCAACAACAGCTGGGATTCTTCTATCTAAGGTGCTGAGATCAAACTGAGTCTTTTGCTACAAGATACATGAAGTTTTCAGGTTTGGTTGTCAAATGATTGATCAAACCAACAAAGGTCAGTTTTTGTTTTTTTCATTATATCAATCAACTTTCACTGATTGGTCTTGGATGTTCACTATTTGTGCTTCATATTCAATCAAATGTTTCAATGCACAATATTCGTGGTTGACCTACAAATTCTTTAAAGCATTCATATATGTATATATATGCAAGAACTTGTGATGGAAGAAATCAGGAGGTGGTTTGCATTATTTTTGAATATTTTAATTGCTGATGCTAATTTGTTGGATCACTAATTTACTCTTTTCTTGTGTTATTAGGAACCATTTATAGAGTAGGAGTAGATGACAAGCGTGAAGACAATTCCACATGAGTTTGTAATGCTTGGGACTACAATTCACCTAAATTGAAGATTCAGGTTTATTGGTTTTTAGATAATTTGATAAATGGAACTGTCAACACCATATTATTTTTTTTCTCTTGAAATTTGTTAGAAGAAGGCTGTTACAAAAATGTTGACACCAAGTCACCAATAACTCGATGCCTGCTGCATATTCTGCAGATGCCCAACCGAAGGTGAGTGGATTAAAATTTAAATAAAGTTGGTTTCACCTGAAGCACATCTTGCTAAAATTGAAATTTTTATGAACAACCTAATGATTTTGAAGGCTTTATGCTCTAAAGTACCATCTTAGACAAGTTTTGATCAGTTCGATTTGTTTTCATTTTAAGCAGATCTTTTTTTAAACAAATTAGATATAAAAAGGTAAACGGAATTGACCCATTCATGTCTAAATAGATTGTGTAAATAAGGGAACACTTTATTTGTGAAAATAAGTGTGAGATCAATTTGGTAATCATTAAAGGTCTGATCAGTAGTAAAGTATTGATGTCAAGATCAAGTTTTAAGTATTATAAAAGATTGGTGATATGTCTAGATTCTGCTAAAAGTTTGTTGGTTCATTTATAAATTTAATGTGTGTAGCTGCTTTGATATCGTTTGTAATGGATATCTAACAAAATCAGGTAACTTAAAGCATTAATTTAGGTTATTTGATTTTAGATTTTGAGTAGTAACAACTTACAATTGGTATGGTTGTTTATTTAAACATCAAAAGCTGATGCTATGAATTGAATGTGTCAAATTGTTATATTTACGGTTAGATAACCGAACAATCATTTTCGAAACCCAAAACCAAACATTACCTGTATTTGTGTGCTTTTGTAACCTCATCAGGGGTTCTAGCTTTCTTATGTGTCTTTAAATGAGTGTATTTTAAGGTGATTATTAATAGCCTATGAAAATATAGTAAGCTATATAGTGGCTTTAATATACCATTAGATAATCTAGCATGTTTTCATTAATAAATTATTTTAGAAGTCTATTTTTTATTACCAAAATTTGATTATCTTTACTATAAATAATCTGCAAGTCAAAGTCATATTAATTTTCCTAAAACACTTGTTGACTTATTAAATGACAGCAAATAACAGACACAAATTCAAACACACATGTCTTGTGCAATAAGGGAACACTTCACTTGATTGTTTTGCTTTTGAAAGATACTTCGGAATTTTCTTTAGTCAACGTTTAGTTTCTGCAGTTCGGTGTTATTTTGTTATTTGGTAAATTATGATAAGCATTTTATACACACAGGTTGCTATAAAGATGGCTGGCCTGCTTTAAATTACCAAATTTCTTGTATTAGCTGCTTGAATTGGTAGGTTTGTCCAACTCATACATTGCTGGACCTACATCAACATGTACCCTAATTATGTAACCCACTTCCCATTGATAATCATCATAAAGGTGCCATTTCAACCCGACAGTGTCATTTTTACCCTTGCTTATCAACCCATACCTACCTGCATGGCATCAAAGCTCACATTGTTTTGCTTTCATTTTAGTGGTTTATGTGAGAACCTGTATTTTGGTCATAACTCCATTGGTCACAAACTCAGTTGGTCATAAACTGATATGGTCATAAACTCAACTGGTCATTAGCTGATCTGCTCCAAAACTGATTTGGTAATGAACTCAATCGATCATAAAGTCATCTGGTCACAAGCTCACTTGGTTGTAAGGTGAACTGGTAATAACTTGATTTGATCATATACAGATCTGGTTGTAAACTTAAATAGCGTTTTCACTACATCTTTTAGCTGCATTTTGGCATTTTGGCTGCATATTTGAACAGTTTAATTTGTTAAGCCAGATTAGTCTAAGTCATAATGGTGAAGGGGGAAAAGTCGTAAAACGGTTAGTAGACGTGTAGTTTGCTTTATTCAAGGTAACATGTGAAAAAATCAAATATTCGACCACTTTGTGTAGTTTTCACCATATGCAAAAATGCCATGTTCTTAAATTGTATCTTTTCAGTTTATTGTTGAAAGGTAGAACCCTTGCCTGCAGCCCAGTACTCCTGTACCAAGTTCATGTCCTTCGGTTAGTTCATTGTCAATAACGGTGACTGAGCCGAACATGAGTTGTTAGACTGTTGTGCCAGCGCGAAGTTGTCCCACTGCAACGAATGGTAGGTTAAAATTGAAGTGCTGCTGATAATCCTCTGTTTTATTTTTGAGGAGCAATAAGTAACACTTTAACCAAATCCTTCACCCATTTTTTTAATTATTATAAAGGATGATGATGGTGTTGATGTCTATGTATAATCATGGAATAGTTGTATGTGAGCTCTTTTGCTCTTTCTGCATTGCTATGGAGAAAATGTGGATGGTTTAAACTCAAGACACTTATTAATGATGTTGTTTGATTGTTATGTTCTATATTGGAATTTGCTTGTTATGCTTACAGTTTCTTTTTCAAATGCAAGTTTAAGCAATGCCACACAAGTTCATAATTGTGGTGTCTAAACAAGAACAAATTTTATGTGGTTTTGGTTCAACCGAGCTTTCGAGCACTTCCATTTATATGTCATTTTGGTTGGTTCAATCAACCTTTCAAGCTGAATAAAGGTGCTATTAGACCTCTTACTTGCAAATGGGTTGACATGGGTTGTGTTCCATATTTAACGGGTTGAATGGGTAAAAGAAAATTCCTTTTTAGCTAAAAGGTGTTGGAGCTTATGTACAAATTTAATAGAAGCCCATATGGTTTTTTAAACAAGTGCCATAATTAAACATAATTATAGATAAACCATTTGTTGCACCTGTTTTTTTCTCAAACAAAATGACTCAAACAGTACAAGGATCTTTTATTGCCTCAAATGTAAAACAAAAACACAATGACTATACAGGACAACTGAAAACATATGTTTGTATTTAATGAAAATTTTGAAAATATAACGTGCGTTAGTACGGAGAAAATATGGATGGTTTAGACTTGATATCTTATTAGGTTGGTTTGGTTGTTTATGATCATCAAGTGCCATATGGTGCAAATTAAAAGCAAACTTTAATCAATGTTGATAATGAGCAGGACGTTTAAATCTTATAATAGTTAAGACATGGCAAAAATTATAAACAGTAAGCATTTAATATTATCATAGGTCATGGTTTGTGCATAATTATAAACTGATCATATGAAGTATATGATAGTTTTGATCTATGACTGTATTTTCCGCTCCATTAGAGCTCATCATATTAATTTGGGTTGAAAGTTATTTTTGTTGCTTATACCTCATTCTGCATAATAGTTTCTTAAAAATATTTAATATTTACCATTTGTTCTCATTTTAATGAAATCTTGATCAATGTAGGTTGTAAACTATAATTTCTTGGTGGTTAAAAGGTTATTGAGGAAAGATGGCAAAGCACCAACCTGATCTAATCATGTGCAAAACGCAGTCGGAAATAGTGCTCAGAAGGCTTTGTCAAAAGAAATTGAAGGTAAATGTGTTATTTGTGACTCTTTGTTGCATCCATATACACTCGTACGAGTATTTGATGAGTGTGATTCTGGATCATTGTGTTATATGTGGAGGCATTCTGATGCATATTATTGTAAAGAGCGCACACAACACGAGAATGATCGAGATAGATGCCTGAAAATTTTGAATTTGGGGAATGTTTCAACGGATCTGTATTATGAGTGGGAAAAAATACGGGTTCAAAAAAGATGATTTGGTGTCAGTAGAGTTTGGGAATTTATTGTTTGGGCATTCAAACCCACATTAGAACTTAGATATTTGAGTTAGAATAGAATGAATGTGTGTTGAAATTTAGGTTAAGTACAAAGAGTGCAAAGGATTTTATTTTTGCTCAAACTTTTTCTCTCATGTTATATTTTTAACGGTGCGCCAAATTTGGGTTAAAATCAATATGTTAATAATAGCTTTAATCGATAATCAGTTATATTTATCCCGCCGCAATGTGCGGCCTTACATACTAGCCTCATCAAAATTGCCCTATAGTGGGTGTGAGGTATCATGAAAGAAATTGTGTAAAGACCACGTACAGGAATGTCGGAATTTCACATTAGTGAGTGTGAGGTATAATGTTCACTCTGATTAACATAGCAATATTTTTAAAGGTATCATTACACCTAGGACCCTACAAGCCTGTGGCAATTGCATCGACCAATTTTCACAACCACATCCGCCGCAACGCGCGGGCATTCCCACTAGTATAGATATATAAATAAATAGATAGGCTAACAACTAATTCATTAAAAAGATTATTGTTAGTAATAAACACAAAGAGTTACAGTGTGATATTTTAATATAAGATATGATTAAAATTAAATATGCGTAATAGTTTAATAAATAAAACAATTATACTATTTTTTTTAACTCTCTTATCTAAATAAATTTATTTTTAAATATTTGTTTTAAGATTATTTTATAAAAAGATTATTGTTATAAAAATCTTGTTTATTTAAAACTTAGTTTTCAAATTATTTTGATTGTTTTAATAAAACTGCTTTTAGAAAATTTCATACTTTTTATAGTTTTTTTTTAAAACGACCGATTTAAAATATTATGTTTCAAAAAGGTTTTATGAATATTATTTTTAAAAGAGGACTGAGAAAATTTTATATTATATAATTTTTTTATTATTTCTATTTTAATAAAAAATTATAATTTTTAAATTTCTTAATAGAGTTTATTTTTAAAAACATAACTTGATTTTAAAAAATATAGATGAGAGAGAATTGTATCAATTAATAAAACTGATATTTATTAAGAGAGAGAAATTATTGTTTAAATTACTATAATATCCTTTTGGAGGGAAAATGAAGTGAAGGTGTTTAAAGGAATGACAAATGTAAAAAAGATGGTGTAAGAGAATGACATGTGACAAAAGAAACATTCTTTTTTTATATTCTATAGATTTTATACCCTTTTGCTCCTTTGGATATCCTAGGAACACTTCAGGTCTCCCCCTCACTTGAAACTTGCCGCCTTTCGTTTCATTACTCCTATAGTATGCTAAACAACCAAAAATCCTCATGTGATCATATTTGGGTTTTTGATTGAACACGAGTTCATATGGAGTCTTATTGCCAATTATTTTTGAAGGTAAACGGTTAATGATGTAGGCCAATGTTAAGATACATTCACCCCAAAACTTCTTGGGTAAGTTGGCTTCAAACATCAAGGCACGAGCTGTCTCTAGTAAGTGTCTATATATTCGCTTCACAACCCCGTTTTGTTAAGGTGTGTGAGGGCATGTGGTCTCCAATAGACTTTCATGTTTATTATAAAAGTCGATCATAAAATTGGATGTGAATTCATCACCATTATCACACCTTATTCTTTTTATGGATTTTCCAAATTGGCTTTCTATCATCTTGTGAAAATCAACTAAACACTTACTTGCATAACTTCTATTCTTAACAAGAAAAACTCATACTAATCTACCAAAATAATCAACAATTGTCAAAAACAATCTGAAGGTATCTTTGATATTGCTTCTATGTATTCTCAATTTTTAATAATGATGATACAGGGGAATGAAGCTTAAGAATATATACACGAGGAAAGGAAACTAAAATAAACCAAAAGACTTAAAGATAGGAGGTAAAATAGGAATAGATTGGAAGTTAATTATGGAGGAATATTCGAGAAGTTTACCAAAATCCTAAAATTTTATATCATGATATCGGTTCATTATTTTCGGTTTGTTTCATGGTTTTGGTGAGATTCGAAACCAAAGTTTCTTGTGTTTTGATTAATTTATATGATCTGATACAATTGACTTTTTGTTTTTGTTTAAAGGTCATTCACTCATTCATGTTATTTTGTATAAATCTCATTGAAGATAAAAACTTTATTATGGGTGGTGGAAGGATTCTTGAAATCCCTTAATAGAGGGAATTTAGTGATAAAGTTTCTATTCTCATGTCTACCAAACATTAATTTTTATGAAAAGAATTTTAATTTTAATTTTTAGAAGTTCTATTAACCAAACATGCCCTAACTATTTTATAATTAACAAGCAGAATTCTCTCGCATAGTGTGAGCGGAATTTCAAATATGCCCTAATAATATGTACATATAATGTTCATTAATCAATTAAAATATTACATAACACCTTAACTATTTTATAACAAGCATACGATTATAGTAAAATAGTATTTAATTTAAAAAGATTAAAATAATTATGGGTTTGACATATGTTCTTCTATATATTTTTTTTGAGAGAGGACATTTTAGTCATATTGTCAAATACATTAAGTCATTATACCTAATATGTTAGGTTTTTACATCAAATATTTTTTTATCATTTATTATATGTATTTATTATTGTGTTTTTTATTTTAAATCATTTTGTGTTAATTTTGACATTGTTTTTATATATTATATAGGTTTTTATTTTATCATTGTGTTTAACATACTACAAGTACACAACAATATTATTTCATTAATATTTTTTAATTTATTATTTTAAAAAAACACAATCGTATTTAAAAAACAAAATAGCAAATAAAAAGATATAATAAACTACACTAAATACACAATAATAAGTAGAAATCATGTGAGGTGAAAATTGAAATTTCTATCTCTTTGGTGAAATTTTTATTAAAAAAATAAAATATCATTTATAAACGTTATAATCATTTAAAAAAATGGAAGAATTTAAAAAAGTCAATCGCTAAAATACTTGTTTAATAAACTTTTTTCTCACAATTTGATTTTAACAATTGATTAAAAAATTGATGGTTGAGATTATTTTTTATACTATTTAAATTCAAAACTTTTTAATTTGAACCCTTACTTATAATTAATGTTCTTATATATTTTTACTATCATAATTTCATTGATTAGTTAATTCTATTTACGTTTACAAACAAATACAAAATAAATAATTTAACTTTATATTTAAATAATGGGCTACCTCTCAACACTCATGGCAGCAAAAGAAACACCCCAACCCTCAAGTTAACCCCATGTGAGGTGTTAAGTTGGGGTAGACACATCCACTACGCTACAATATATTAGGTTTTCATTATGTTTCATTTAGGTTTTCATTATGTTTCATTGCTTTTAATGCAACTATAAATATTTTAAAAGATAATAAACTTATTATTTATTTCACTTATAATTAATATATTTACTGAATATCACATCATGTTCAATTAACATGTATTATTCACACATGAATGTTAGTCCTAGCATGTCTACTTAACATGGCTAGAATTGAGGATCATAATAAACAAAGAGACATGGATGAATGATGAAACACAGATAGTGTTCCATATAACTAGTAAGCAATTAAATGTAGCCATATCATTATCAGGGTTCACAAAATCTAAGTAGATGCAAAGACTCTTAGATTGAAATCACGGTCACAAATAGAATGCAATGAAACAACTATAGTAACACTAGACACATGATTCTACTATGAAGCACTAAGATCAAAACCCGTAAGTCTCTAGAACTCATTCCTTAGACCACTTACTACCGTCTCGTTTTCTTATTTTATCCCATGTAACACATCAGCGACACATAAGTTTTTCTCATTTTCCCTAGTTTTTTTGTGTTTTCCATGATTTCGTCCCATTTTTTCGCACATTACCCCAACATGCATCAAGTGTGATACTGTATAAGTTGCATTTTGGGTTGTGCAAATCGGTGAATTCAGGTTAAAATTCATGGGTCGGTGAGTAATTAAACCGGAGGAACGATGTTCCCTACCAGCTCTGGTTTTCCCTGGGCATTCCCCATCATGTCCCACTTCCACACCGTAAGGCCTTAGTGCCATTAAAAATCACCTTGAGAAATAAAATTACAATTTAGTTTTTTTTTTTATATATTTAAGTTCTTGACTTTTCACATGTAGACTTCACATCTGTGAATATGAGCCATCAAAGAAACTCTATTCGTGATAACATTGATAGTGAAGATCCAAACTTTGCCAGTAAACTTCTTATGTTTGTTTTTTTTTAAAGAAATATTGTATTTTAATAATTCTAATTTTTATTTATTGGTCAGGATTAATTGTAACTCAGGAAATATTTACGGACACTTTCAACTTTAAACTTATTTTTATCCAATCATCCCTTACTAACTAATAGTTGAACATCGTTAGTTTTTTTTTTTTTTTTTTATTTTTATGAAATGGGGAAAACTTTGGGCCATTATTCAATTCCGTCGTCGCCCAACTTATATTGGGTCTCTTTTTCGGTGGGTCTATTATCATCTGAGATCTACCTCTAATGATTCAAGTGGTTCAAATTAGGATGTGAAAATTGACGGGATTTAGGATGCGTAAGTTTCAGATTGACGGATCTGATAGTTGATTTTAACTTTCTGCCTAATGTTTTTGCCACATAAGTAGTCCAAGTCATTAAAAAACTAACGGTGTTAACTCTCAGTTAGTAAAGGATCATTGGAGAAAAGTAAGTACAAAGTTAAAAGTGTCTGTAAATATTTATTGGGTTAAGATTATTCACGGCCAATAAATGAAAGTTTGTATTATTAAAATCTAATAACCTTTTCTTAAAACGGCTCTTAATATATTCCATTGTCTATCACTTGCAGGATTTAAATTTTTAACAAGAAAGAATAACAACTTACCACTTAATTGAACTATCTCAATAAATCTTCACAACTGGCTCAAGGTTGTGAACATGTGTCATGAGGACTTGTTGTTTTTCAAGTATTGATGAATCTTTATAGCTTTTAACTTTTTTATGTGTAAACTACTCTGATCAAAACTCGAATAATAACAAATTAAATACAATATCAATATGTTTACCTATAAGTGTGATTAAATTTGAGAATATCCTACCTATAAATTAAGCAATATCACCAATTAACACGTCCCCACATCAACGTCCACAAGAAATCCTCCTAAGACATCAATATGAACCATTAGTTCCTCACCCAATCACATAAATCACCAAACATCATGCCTAACATTTACCATGCTATCAATAATATTGTATATCATTTATATAACCCCACGTATCAATTTCTTTTATGAACAACGTAATATATACTAAAAGAAATAATAAAACAAAACAAAACATAAGAAAAACATAAATTAGCAAGTGATCAAAACAACGATCCCAAGACATCATTACATAATGTTTGAAATACCAAAACGACCCAGTTACACCAACCTAAATTCTCAGACCTATATTTTATCCATAGGAGGGAAAAAGTCTTAATGCCTTCGACAACACATGATAACAGTATTGCTTTGTTCGATAAAAGAAAGTTGTTTCTTGTGTTTCAGATACACCCACCAATCACTAAACACATATATACACCAGACCATCACGAATAAATGTATTTGCCCATTCGTGAGGCCAACGTGGCATCCCCAATGGTGTGTTTTTACCATCCATGAGGCCGGTATGGCTTAGGTGTCGCTTAGGTAGCGATGGACACACAACAAAAGTTAGTTAGGGTAGAATTTAGCAATACTCCATTATTGAGGGTCTAATTAGGCAAGATTACAACACAAGTTACTCTGTAACCTTTTGACCTAAATTTCAGTTGAAGAACACGATGATCAATTCATTATACGCCACGCGATTCTTCAAATTGCGTAAAATACAAGAAACAACGGTGAATCACAGAACAATCATTATCACCAATCATCTGAATTTTATGAAAAATCAATCGAATTAAATCCAACAATTATTTACAAAGAATCAAATCATCTCTGCATCAAAGAATTCTACTCGATGAATTTCTAACATAAATCTCCTAGAAAGTAAAATCAAACACCAAGAATTCATGATCGGAAAACTCAATTGTGTGTGGTGATCTCCGGCAACCCCGTCGGAAAAACTCGAGCTTTTTTCGCCGGATGTGGGCTTTCAACCTCATCGTCGGCGAATCCGGCGAGAGATTCCGGCATCGCCGGGAGATTCAGGTCAAACCCACGTTGACTGTTGGTGGATCCGACGCCTTCCGACGTCGTAACGCCGCTGCTGGCCCGGCCGCCGCCGATAACACCGTCGTAGTGCCGCCGCTTGTGGCCACCCAACGCCTGTCCGGTGGGGAAACACCGGTGGCAAACAGAACACTCGTGGCTCCGCCCACTTCCACCGCCGTGTGTGCCGCTGGTGGAGGAGGTGGTGGGTTTCTCCGGCGTATGTTCGCCGTCCCCTCCGGCGTCGGCCGGAGTGTTCTTCCGGTGACTAGCCTTATGACCACCGAGAGCCTGATAAGACCCAAAGGTTTTATCACACACACTACACTTGTAAACAGTCACCTGCTGCTGCTGCTGCTGCTGTTGCTGCTGTTGCTGCGGCGGCGACGGTGGTAAACCACCAGCCGCCGGTGGGGCTTCACGGCGGCCGCGGGAGAGAAGCATGAGACAGAACGCAAGATACTCCTCCTCCGACGGCGGTTGGTCGGCGCGTGGGCGTTTGGATCGTTTGCCTTTGGTCCATGAGTCTAAGTACGCGAGGTGGTTGCCGGAATCTTGGCGGAATAAAGGGGTGGTTGCCGTCGTCGGAGAGTTCAAAGCTTCAACGGCCATTGATGGAGTTTGAAGGTGGTTTAGAGAGAGAAAGTAGGAGATTGATGTGGGTGTTGAGTGTGAAAGTGTTGGTGGTGGTGAGTGAGGGTTTATAAGGGAGGGTGGCGGTGGCGGGTGGTGGAGAGTTGAAGGAAGTTGCGTAACAAGTTGGAGGAAAGTAGCCTAATAATAATAATATTATAATTATTATTATTATTATGATGGTGTATACGCACACGTTGTGTGTGCGTTATGTGCGTAAAGTGGGGTCTCAACTATTTTCATTTACTTAATGTAAACAACTTAAAACCATAGGTTATTAGAACACATTTACTTATAAATAAAAACATTTATAGTTTTATATGCGTTGTATTTGTATACGAGAGTCGTATAGTCCTATATAATAATATAAGACGCATAACTCTTTTGATAGCTAATTGAATTTTTTTTTTGTGGTTAGTATCGAAATATGTTATATGCATCGTATAAACCTATATGTGTTGTGTATGGGGCGTATAGCCCTCTGACAACTCGCCTAGAAATTTTTTCATTTTCGGTGTTTTCGACTCTATACGCCTCATATATGACTATACCAGACGTATAGAGTATCGATCTATAATAGAAGGTGTGTTAATAATATTAGGACCCTAACTTAATAACCATTTCATGAAATGTGGTCTCATGGTAGGACGATTAGGTTATTTAAGTAGAGATCTTAGTTTGATTATCTTTTTTTTTTTTTAACGGCAAATGTGCGACTCTGTTTTGGAGAATATGTGTTATCTTAATTGGAAACTCGTTGATTATTCTCTGATAAACAATTTGCGTGGTCTATTCATTGGCAATTAAGATCGAGGAATATTAGGTCTGGGTCTGAGTATTGTATGATTGCAAGGTAAAGATACTAGTTTGAAACTTTATCCCTTAGTTTGGTTTAAAATCTTGAGTTGGTTGCTTGTTGTGACTTTTAGAGGTGCGTGTGTTGCAGGCCGATTAGCGAGTCTAGTACAACTCGTTTATTTACTTGATGTAAATCAAGATCTTTATGTAAATATATTGACTAGTCTCCATACTAAATGCTATTAAAATCTCTACTTATGATACTATTAAGATCATCACATATGTAATTTGTAATATTTGAATTCGTAAGTTGTGGTTGCGTAGTAATGTAGTATACCATTGTATTACCAGATCCTTTAGGAACAAGATTTTTATGTAAATAGAATGTGATTTGTTATTTACGTCATATACACGTTTTGATAATATTATTTGGAAAGAAATCTACTAGGGAACGTTATGCAATCTAAGACAATTTTTAATCTACTAATTTAATACTCTACCTTTGATCTTTTTTTATATGTAAATATTTACGGTTTGTTATATATATATATTTATTTATAAAATATTTATTGTACTAGCTTTTATGCTAATTTCTAATAGGAATATATCCCATTACATAAGAAGTATATATTATTCATGAATCAATTTACTTACCGGTACATGCAAAACTTGATATATAAGCAGGGCATGCTGTAACAAATTTATCTCACTATACTTTTAACAACCTCTATTTTTAAGTTTAATTTGCTCAAAAATATAAAAATATGAGGGTGTGAATGAAATAAGGAAGATAATAGAATTTATGGGATTGTTGTACCTACTAAAAGTCATGCTTTTTCAACACGTGGCCATAAATGTACAAAGAAATAAAATATACAAGAATTTGTTAGGAAAAGATAAAAAACAATATTTTATAACTAAAATACAATCATATTTATTAAACATCGGTTAAGTTTATAACTTTTTTTTATTAACCATAGAAATAAAACGCGTAATGTACAAAGTTAGGATCGATGGTTTCTTGAGTGCCAAGTGGTGAAATAAGTGGAGTTGAGTCAACCCAAAAAGAATGGACTAGAATCGGTATTGAAGCTTCTTGTTGTCCTCACCTTCAAAGATAGGTTATACATGTATGTATAAAATACAAGGAATCACTTTTGACGTAATGACATGTGGCGTTTATTTTTATCAAATTGGTACGGGTTTGAGTTCTATAAAATAAGTTAATAGATGGATTTTCAAAGTAAATTTCGAGGATGTGGCTTTGAAATTCAAAAAATCATTTCATAATATGATATTTTTATTTTTACATGCTTTGTCAATTAATCAACTATGCTTACATCATATGAATTTAATTGAATGAACGTCCTTACGGACATGGTGTTGAAAGATGAATCTTTTGTGCGCATAAAATTCTTCTTGAAACCAGAATAATATATTGTTTTGAAATAAGTATGAGTTTAGAAAGAGTTTCATTTTATATAACCTCTTAAAAAATGCAATGCTTGTCCAATACTATAATCGATTATAGCAAAAATTGTTATAAAAGTAAATTAAATTTGCAATCATTTTCAAACGTAACTAGAGAAATAAAAGTTCACAATGAGGTTTCCTGATGGTATGATGATTTTATAAAAGAATTGAGTGTTAAAATCCTATAAAGTATATATGTAAGTGGTTAGTAGTAATAACACTGGTTAAAAGTTAATAAATAAAACTACAGAAAAGAACTAGAGAAATACAAAAGGAACTTTGATGGTAAAGGACATATTCAAAGAAGATTCTAGTGGGTTCGGAAAAGTCTACGCTAAAAAGGAACAAGTGTGAACAAGTGTGATTGGACTATCAGTTGACAGATCATTTGATTTGCTAAGAACTCAGCAAGATTTGATTTAAAAGAAGTTGTGATTGAAAAATAAGAAATGCATTAAATACTCCATATCATATTTTTCCCATCGTATTGATTTTCTGTAAATTTCTTTACACGTTTGTGGTTTATTTTTCTTATAGTTCTTTTAAGTGTGATCTAACTAGATAACTTCTACTAACTAATGCCAAGAATACGAGAAACAGTATGTTGTTTCTTGTAAATACAACTGATAAAGTTAGACCTAAAAAACCTAGTAACAATCAATAAGGTTTTTTTTTTTGTTTTTTTTTACGTTTTATTTTATAAAAACTGAGTAGTTTTGTTGAGTGCACAATCACTCAGGGTCGTGTTAAGACAAAATATCGTAAGGCTCTCACAAAGCTCGGATATAAAAGACCACAAGAAAAGCAGAATAACCATCGTTATGTGGATTATTACCAACACGAGGGTCACTTAACCCATACCCAATGAAAAAAAAGAGTGCTAGATTCCTTACATGGGTTGCTCTAGTAACCTTGAAAGATATACAGATCATTGTAAGTGCTATCATGAAAAACCTTAGAATTGAGAAAGAAAATAATCACATAGCAGACAAGAAGCTTTATTGTCCATAAACTACCATCGAAAGACGAGAGTTATCATGACCATCACCATCATTTGTCAACTTTTGGCCACCACATGTTCACCATCTTCCACCAATATGATTATGATTGGAACTCCATTCTAAAGGTGTAACTTAATAGAAACAATGTGAGGCTTTGTGCCCTAGTTTCTCACAAATATGACAGATGATTGAGAAGTCCTTATTTTTTTTTATCTTAATCATGATGTGGTGGTCGATTATTTATAAAAACAACGACGCTTGTGGATGGTGAAAAATTCCATTGTTGAGCCAATCGTCCTACATTAGCAAGCAATTTTGATTTCAACTATCGAAGTTAGGTCTAACATCATTATTATCGATATTAAAATCAAACATGTTAAAATTAGAACTCAAACATAGTGAAACCCTAGGTGTTTTTGACATGACATCCATGTTTCTTTACTAGTAATAAAAAGAAATTAAAACTTAAATATTTTTTATACTATGAACTTTTAACTCAATAGACACCCCTTTCACGGCCGAAGAGAACCCTCACCACCCCTTTCAAAACTGGCACTAAAGAGAAAAGCCTCGCCCTCGACACGGCCACTTCTGCCACCCCTCTAGCCTCCTCCACTATTTCCATCTCCAAGCTACACCCTTTCTAGCTCATTAATGGTCTAACATTTTCATTATTGTTTCTCAGAGATTTCCGATCAACCATTTTTAGGTGTTTTTCTTGTCCAAAATTCCTTGAATATTGATTAATTATTTAAATTGAATGTTGATTATTTTAGTTAAAAGTTTAGATTGATTACTCGATGGACTGATAGTTAAAATTTAAAACTTGATTGTTTGGATTGAACCCTAATTACTAATTTAGTCATTTGAATGAAACTTCTTTGAATTGTTTAAGTTGATTAATTGCCCCTTTTTCTTGACCGGAGTTTGATTTTTCAAGTTCCAGAAATATTGGAAGACATTACAAAAGAAATTTAACGGGTGTGATTAAAGACTATAATCTAGGTGTAATTAATTACTAGAATCTATAGATTAGTAAGAGCGTTTGGTTCGTAAAATATGTTGTAAGGAAATTGAGACATAGAATTAAAAATTAGAATGGATTAATCTTGTTAAAATTGATAAGGTGTTTAGTTGGTAATTTTTTAAGTGAATTTGGAATGTTTATTCATATTTCATTGGATTATTAACCGTTCCACGGGAAAATAAAAAGAAAGTAAATTCGAATGAATGTATGAGAAATTTTCAATTTCACTTTCATCTGGTAACCAACCAACAAGATATTAAATGAAAAGTTTTCCTTCAATTTTAATTTTAGAAAATGTTATGAATCAAACAGTGCTTTATATTTTGATAATATCTCGTGAAATTGATAATCTTTAATCTATATCATTAGTGCATGTTAAGATCCTAAAATGAAATCAAACATCACAATAAAAGTGATTACTAAGAGTATCTATCCATCGACTAATAGTGTATGATCCACAAACATTTCTTAGAAAGAGGGTTCGTGAGGGGACTTTGACTAAAGACCGAGTCAAGGTCAAACCCATGAAACCGAGTAAGCCGACGCCATAATAGAGCAAAGCCGGCAACTACCAACATGCTATATATGTAATTTACTAGATATTTTTATGTTGTGTGGGGATGTGTATATAGACAACTACTTTAATAATAACATATTTTTATTACATAGGGACTTGACTAAAACATGCAAGTGGGATAGAGTGCAATTAGCAAATTGTGTATCTATTTTATTTTTTATTTTAAAATTTGGTTTTCGTCATGTGAATTTTATTTTCAATGTTGCAGCAAGTGGTGTTTAAGTTTGTAACAACTGCAATGTCGTAAAGTATGATAAAATCCAATTTGCCAATTTAGGCAAATTGTTACAAACTTAAACACCACTTGCTGCAACATTGAAAATAAAATTCACATGACGAAAACCAAATTTTAATAAGTACATATAAAAAACCGGTTCAATCGGTTTGACCGGCTTGGTTCCCGTCCGACCGCCGGTTCAACGCCAAACCGATTTTTAGCACCGAACCGGATCGTATTGTGGTCCGATTCGGTTTTCAAAACAATGCAATCTAGTGATAATAGCATAGTGCTGGTTAAATATAAACAAACAAAAAAACAAAAATAGCCAGTAAAATTTCACTTACAAAATAGGGTCTTGAAAAGATTGTAATGTAAGCAAACCTTACATATATCCTGTGAAACAAATCGGATGTAATAAGTTTATAAGTGTTTATATGGTTTAACAATATTCAAGATGGTCTTAGGTGTTGAAAATAATGTGGTTAGGTGGCATGCTCGTGTAGAAAATGTTTTACAGATCTTCACATATGTCACATGTAACTTTTACATCATGGCTGGATAAGAATTTGCAAACCATGTTTAAAATATATTAAAGTTTTTAAATTGTAATATTCTAATAAATCAGTTTTGAAGTATATAAACTTTTCTGGAGTAAATTATGACTTTCATCACCGTGGTCATCCAAAATATTAAAAATATTCATTTTAGTCGTATAGTTTTAGTTATGTAACGTTTTACATCAACTACATTAATGACCATCCATAACATCCGTTAAAACCCATTTATGTGTCCTTCACATGAGTGTATTTTAGTCGATTTAACATAGGAGTAAAAAATAAGTTTAATTCTTTGAATATACCATTTTATAGTCAATTGACTAACATTCCCCTTATATGAGGGCTCATAGGTGGGATTTAATAAATTTTATGGACAAGGTTAACAGAATGAATGTAAAATGTTAGTTAACAAAAACTATGTTATTGAAATGAGTATTTTTATTCTTTTGAATAAAAACAATTTTTCTGTACGAAAAACAATGATAAACATAGTAATTTACCCAATTTTCTAACTCTAAATTTTTGCAATTGTTTTAAAATATCATTCTGATAATATTTCAAAAAGAATGACTCCTACACTTATCTCATTAATAAGGATACATCACACACACATACACACATATGTTATATTTTAGTGAGTGTGATAAATAATATTGTTGCCTTGACATCACATGAGTAGTGACTCATCAAAAGTGTTACGGTGTTTGTGTTAGTGAAAAGTTAATAAAATAAGAGATGATAAGCTGTAGTGTATTAAGCTGTAGATGAAGAAAAAATCAAAAGTATTTCTTATGTGAACACGCTTGTGACCATCCTCACAAAAACACCTCATGTTGTCACTCATGTTTTAGGGTCGGTGTTACACATCCATAACTAGCCTACATAATAGATTCAATTTCATTTCTTTTTATTTAATGGGTGTGCTTTATAGATTTCACATAGATGTTCACTTAAGTGGCACGCTTTTGACCAATAATCTTCAATACCACATCTATAACATAATAATGTGTTTTAGTTAATTTGTAAACTTAAGTCAAGATCAATAATATAATTTAAATTTAATAGTTTCCTCTCACGAATATATTTTAAGGTGACGTGTTCAATAGTATTACAAAACAACGCAAGTGGTCAAATGAAACACCTCGGTGGATAAAGCATAAAATTTGGCAAATAGAGAGTCTGTGTAAATTTTTTTATTTCTTAATATATTTTTGTTAATCACTTATACACGCTGGTTGCATTATTTAAAACCTACACATGTTGGATGTAGGATAGGTCTGATCATTTAGATTAGAGAAAATTATATAAATGGTCCCTATGGTTTAACTATATTGTATGATTGGTGCATAAACTTTGAAAATTGCAAAGTTACTACAAACTTTTATGTAATTATTATAAATTTGGTCCCCAAATTTTACAAAAGTGCAAAGTTAGTCCAAACTTTTATGTGGGCGTTGCACTTTTGGTCCTTAAAACTAACTTTAAAAGTTAGTTTAAATTTTATGAAATGCATAAAAAATAAATAAATTTAGTGCTAGGGACCAAACATACAATGATTACACAAAAGTTTGGACTATCTTTGTAATTTTTAAAGTTTGGGTACCAAATATGTAATTTGGTTAAGCCATAGGAACCATTTATGCATTTTTCTCTTTAGATTATACCATTTCTCTATAACGAAAACAATTTTCATATGATTGTATCTTTTAATTAACTTAAATTATAAAATCTAGAAGAAATGCGAATAAGGTCATAGCTTACATAGGACGCTTGTATTCAATTAACACGTGGGTTTCACCTTATTTCAAAGATGTATCGGATAAAGATGAAGTTTCACATTTAGCAAACGTGTGAAATACTTCTACAAAAAGAAGCACGAAAGCCACATGGTTTATCTGGGACCATCAATAAAGACCAGGTTTATATCTAGTTTGTAATTTTGTATACTTCTTTTGAGAGAATATTTATGTTTATAAAAGTATATATATCATAGCAAATTTAACACTAGAAATCTAAGGAATATTTTTTCTCCCATATTGGGGATGCTAGGTAGGGAACTAGTTCTAAATATAAAATCGTGGAAACCACGTAATTACTTGTATATATATCTATATCTATATATATATTATATATATATATATATATATATATATATATATATATATATATATATATATATAAGAACGTTTTTGTAAGCCACTTGGTACAATTTTAGAGCTCCTAAATTTTATTTTCTTGCTTCTCTCTTATAATAAATATTACATTAAATACAAATGATATTATTTAATTCTTTTCGTATTGAAAATATTTTTTATTAAATAAAACAAATAGATCTTTCTACAAATGCAATTTGCAAAGAGATAATTTTTTTATAAAATAATAATGTTTTCAAAAAAATATCAAACTTTTAAAAAACACAATATATTTTAAACCCTTGGCTTTTAAAAAAAAATAAAGTTCTTATGAAACGAAAATTATTAAATTTCAAAGTTATAATAAAGAAATTATTAAAAATGACACTTTTTTAAAAACGATTTATTTTGAAACAATTTGTTTAACAACCAATTTTTAAAAAAAAATTAAACAAAAGTTTAGAAAATGATATCGTCATTTTATCACTCGTACATAATATCAATCATATTTTATATCAAAAGATCATTTTATATTTTTTTTAATTTTTATTAATAACTATTTAATTTTTTATTTATTCAACACATGTAATACGCGGGACACTAACCTAGTAATATATAAATTAACAACAATAACATTTAAAAGGAGAAGAAAAAAGAGATAATAAAAAATGGCCTTAACAAAAAAAACGACCTTAAATATCACATTTAAAGTTCATATGTATATGATTCTTACTATTTTTAACTTAAAATTGATTATGTATTACATATATTTTTTGTAATTAAAAATCTTTAGATATATATTGTTAATGTGTTCATTGGTTTTTTTTATAAAATATTTGTTATTTAGATTATAATAGGTTTGCATTGGTAAAAAAATCTTAAGCGTGGGTGTCAAAAATTATTGCTTGGTCGTTGTCAAAAGTTCTTTAGATCAGTGTTAAAATTTCATGGATCGGTTTGAAATTTTTGGGGTCTATTGGGATTATATTGTACGTATACTAAGAAAATAAAATTTTCATAGGAGTACGGGTGACCCCATTGTGTCTTCTTAGGTCCTCCGATGATATGAATAAATTTAGAGTGGGTTTATATTAAAGTGTGTGTATGTTTGCGAGTAAAAAAGATAGATTGTTTGGTTTTATTTAATAGATGAATATGAACTGATGTATCGTATGCTAATTTACGTTTGTTTATTTGTTTATAAGTTCATAACTACAGTTCTTGGTTAAAGTTCTAAAAGCTGTAATTTTTTAATCTTTCTAATTAGCGAAAATACATGATTTTTTAAACACGAGAAGAGGAACATATTGATCATAACAAAGAGAAACACAATAAAGTGTAACTGTATAATTTTGTAATATATGTAATACACTAAAACTAATAGTTATATATTCATATGTCAAAAAATGATAAACGAACAATGATAAAACCAAAAATTTCGATTAACCCCAAAATAACACTATAGATCTGAGAAACAGAAGCAAATTGCAGTCATATTGTATCAGAATTGTTTATATGAAAAATGGCATAAAACCTAGAAAGCTTTGATAAAAGTTCATTTATATAAGTGATCCAATAGCAGCTCATTGTGGGAATGTGGGTTATGAGGTCCTCTTCTACAACAAAAAAATTTGTTCTTCAGCCCAACATGACAGCACGGGCCCGTTAATCAGGGTCAGCTCATTAAGCTCAATATGAAATAAACACAAAAAAAAATCCTCAATAACAAATTTATATGTAATTATGGGAGTAACACACTTGACATTGAATTGTAATAACTCATATATTTCAAAATTATCTATACTACTATATAATACATATTAGAAGGATAAGATGGTAATTTCATTTAAAGTGTAACACACTTATACAACATTTTAAGCATAGAGTACAAGTACTTTATGCATAATTCCACTTTTGCCCCCATTTAATTAACTTCTTCTAATTATTATATTATTTAATACACATTATTAATAGATTATTTAATAATGTGATATTATTTAATTCACTTCATTTAGTTTTTTTTTTTATAATAATATAAATTGGCATTTAAATTTATAATTACTAATCATACTTTTAAAAATAAAGTTTTATTTTATTTATAATAATATAAATTTTTATTTAAATTTATAATTACTAATCATATTTTTTTAACTAAATACTATTTAAATTAACTATTATTTTATTTAAATACTTATATATATATATATATATACTACTTTATAATAAATCTATCTGGATAGAGATGTAATTTTACCAAACATACAAGTTTTGAATCAACATATACAAAGGATTGCAAGACATTTAAAAGGTGTAGAATAGAAAATTGATTAAGATTTTAAGATTTTACGGGCAATATGGTAAATTTATCAATTAAATTTTATATACCTTGACATCCCTTATCTCTTTTATGTATTTAATAAACATTATTAATACATTATTTAATAATATGATATTATTTAATTCACTTCATTAAATTTTATTTTATTTATGATACCATAAATTGATATTTAAATTTATATTTTTATAATTAAATATTATTTAAATTAAGTATTATTTTGTTTAAATATTGAAGTATATAACTTATATATATTTATATATATATCTTCATGTTTATAATAACTATAATACTAATATTTTCTAAGGACATACTGTGAGTTTAATAATTTTAATATTATCTGTATCTTTTATAATAAAAGTGAAAGAAGGATTGAATGATAATTTTACATATGAATTAAGACACTCATATGAAAAGTCATGCTTAAATTTCAAAAAATTAACCATTTTATTTCATTTATACCCTTATAATAAAGTATAATATATGATGCTTATAATACAAATGCTAAAACATATACACGTGGCCAAACAAAACTGCTATTTACTTCCAATTCCGTTCATTCACTGCGATTGAACACTAATCCCTCTTTCCCTTTACGTTGCTGGTTGTTAAAGCTCAATAACAATCAAGATGGTAATTTGTTGTGATAATTTCTTTATTAACTTTCTCCGGTCTATGCAAATCACCACCGAAAACTGCCTCCGATGATCATAAAACTCTAACTTGCATTCATAAAACTCTAACTTACATTCATAAAACGAAACCCTCCTAAAATTTAGGTAACAAGTGATTTTCGGACCACAAATACTACCCATGTTTTTACTAATCTTGTTGGGATAATATACTTGTCTTAAAAACTTTTGTAATATACGTAATTGTTTTATTTCATTCGATTTTTTCAATAATTGTATTTTGATTTTTTAATTTACATCATAACGCACTGAGCCGATACTAACTAAAATCGAATTCCCAAAAAATCACACAACAGTCGTACCGCCGCAACGCGCGGGCATTTCCACTAGTATATTTATATTAGTGATCCTTTAGCCGTGTAAAAATTATATTTATATTAGAATAATAATAATATATTATAATGGGAATTGGTAGTATGATACTATGATACTATCATAATGATAGTATGATATACGATGTATATGTAGAAGTGGTTTTGTGAACACATCAACATCTAAAATGGACTTAACAAAATATTATAAGCCCATGCCATAACATTGGGCTTAACTCCAGTCTCCAGGACATTAGGTATTTACAACTTTCTAAGCCCCATAAGAACATTCACACTAGCAACCCCATTATCATCTTCATATTTAAATTAAAAACATTATTTTTTTACTATATCTTTTAATTAAATAATACTTTTTAATATCTTTATTATTACATTTTTTCTTCCCTCTACACACAATCATTTTTAAAAATATTAAAAAAATTATAAGGGTTGTGCTGTGTTTTCCTAAATATGGGAAATCACGTTACAGTCCCCATATATTTTCTTTCTACTTCACTCACAACTACTAACAATCATCCCCCATAATATAAGGCACACACTCACATCAAAAATGGGAAACCTACTGTGAATGCTATACGACGTAAGTTGAACCTTTACGGGTGTGTAAGTTTCAACTTCAGACTAGTTAGTAGATAGAGGTGTACAAATTGGTTCCGTTTTACAAATACTGGTGCGGTTATGACTCGATTCAATTTGACCAAGTACTCTAGCAAAATCGATTTGAGGGTGAATTGACTTTGGTTCAAACCGGTTTGAGCAATGGAGGAACCAAACCCGATAGAAATCAATTCGGATAGGGTTGGATTCAAGTTAGGTCCAAAACGATTCTCAAGCTGGTTTCTAATAAACTACTTGATCTATGTTTGTGAAATCATTCCTACATCCAACAAATTCAAAGGAAGAAGTTCAAGAAAGTGCAAGAATTGACGAGAAAAGATGTCGACCTAGCTTTTGAAGTTTTGAAAGCTAAATAGGGAATACTTTAGTGACATGCCCGGTCTTATAAGTGGGAAAACATTAGAAATGCTATGCATGCACGCATGATATTGCACAATATGATTTTAAAACACGACGACAATGCAATATCATTGGTCTACGTAAGAGATCCTCCGACAAATCCAATTGTTGATGATAACGTCCTTTCGGAGTTGCACAATTTGATCTAGTGTACATTTTAGACTTTGATTTGATCTTGTGGAATATATTGCAAGTCTAACCTCCTGGATTCAGAAAAAAAGTAGTTAAAATTAGTATTTATGTATTTTTAGTGACAATTATTGTTTTTATTTTTATAATCCTATGTATGTCGTTTTTAAATTTTAATTAATGAAATGTTTTTTTTTGTGTTTTTAAATATATTAATTAGTTATGTTTAACAATTAAAAAAAATATTGAGGTGGTTTGGGTGCTCCTATCAATTTGGATAGTTTTGGTATACTTGAGTAAAAGAAAGTTTTCAGTCATGTTAATTTGATTTGGGTACTTTTCTTGTGATGCAGATCTAATGTGTTGTCTAGAAAAACCTTATGATTAAATTCTAGATAAAAGAGGTACTTGTGTTACTATAAGCATCACAGGCTGTAAAAAAAAAATAAGTGTTTATTCTATCATGGTTTAGTAACAAGGTAAATTTGTAAATTGAATAAAATATAAAGACTTATAAGGATGTAACAAGTGTGTTGTGTCTGTACGTTGCAGCTCCTCGGTTTTTGTCAAAATTTGTAATAGAAGTAATAGCTGGAATAGAATGTATGCAGCAAGCAAGAAGCTTACTAGCATTTTATGAGCATTCGAAGTAAAAAAAAATTCATCACAGAAATACAAATTAACAAATTTCAATGAATCAATCTAATAATACAATTGTTTGATCTTAACAAGTACCGAGAAAAATTTCAAAACAAGTGAAAATAAACACAAACAACTGCATATATGCAGAGTGAAATTACCTCTACTGAATGAGATTTGTGGTTATCATCTTAAAAGCAAAAGAGAGAGCACAATAACGCCTTCGCATTAGACTCTTTCGAGAGATCCAATTAGTATTAGCATGTTTTATGCGCCTGAAAAACAATAACAAAATGTTTACGTGTTGCATTACTTTAAAAGCACATGTATTTTGATTCATTGATGCACGTAAATAAATAAACTCTACACTTAAAACCTACATACACCCACGATCACAGTAGAATGCAGAATTGACGAGCCCTATAAATCGTCCTCATCCCCATTAAAACGAGGGAATTCGACCGTCCCAAAACGAGGGGATCAAAAGGAACCATCAAAGATAGGTTGCAAGAGTCAACTTGAGCACCACTGAAAGAATTTGTTGATCAGACCTAGGTCTTTTCGTCGGTTCTAGTAGATGTAAACATGCATTCTTTTTGGCTCACTACCACTAGTCACTATTATTTACCTAATAGGCCTGCAAGTAATGAAAATATCAGGACATGGTGCTCTTTCCTGTATCAAATTAGGGTTTCTTCAAAATTGAAAACAAAGCATAACACCAGCTTATAAAATCCCGTGATTTATTAAAATTGTAATTGGGTTTAGGGCAAGGATGAAAATAAGCATAGAGTGAGAAGTGGCACTCAGTGGTATACTTATTTATTAGGTTTAAATATTACTAATTTCTAAAGTCTAAATATACTCATATTTACTTCCCGGCTTGTTTTTGTTGGTTTTAAACAAAATTTATATGGAAACATAGGTATAAATAAACACGTCGAAATGATATTTTCAAAATAAAAAAATATATATTATGTTGTTATGGAAAGAATTGAAAGAATTTAAAATATATTATATCTGGCTCGAGTCAGTTTAAATAAAATTTATATCTAAAGACAGATAAAATGAGCACGTCCTAATAGTGTCTTTGGAATTTTGTAAAACATAATATTTCCAAAGTTATAAAAGAAATATAAATATGTTCAAATAACAACTTAGAGTAGTTATATCTTGTGTTTAAAGATCTTGAATGTTTGACCGATAATTGTTTGTAACGACTAACAAACCGCATATAATTTATTAATTACTTCTTTTAAATTTTATGTTTTTAACTAAACATTTTGAAAAACGTATTTAGAGATGAATATATGAAAATTAGAAGCGGTGGCCACAAAATACAAGGATGATGCTTGATAGAGCTCATAAAAAGAATTTTACATGTCTACTTTTGTTGAGAGCTCATGATCTCACCACTAGTTATGCAATTAAATGCATAAAAAGACAGTAAATAAGAATGAAAAGACAAAATATATGTCTCATAGGTGCTGACTTCTGACATGAAAAGGGATGATAAAGTTACTATTCATAGCCTTAGCAATATAATATATAGCAGATCAGATTGTAAATACTTAAAATTACTGTGGTCAAAACACATACATCAAAACCTAACTATTTCTCAAATTGTTTTTTTTTTCATATTATGTAATGTAATGTAATAATAATTAGTAGTTTTTCATCTTGCGTGAGTGTTGCTTTTTTGTTTAATATTGCGTTTTTTTGCGTCTCAACAGAACCATCTTTTTAGCCCATGTTACATGCACCAAAATTTGTTTATGCATATATACTTGGATGTTCCGTTATTTAGTTTATATTAACATGCTTTTAGTATATCCAAAACAAAATAAAGTTTAAAACATCAAAAACAAAAAACATAAAGTTGTTCTAAGCAAAATCAGTTACGTTATTGGCTGTTTTTTGTTTGTGTGAATTTTATCGCTTGTTGTTAGTTACCTAGTATGCGTTCGAGTAGAAATTTGACAACACGGTTGTTGAATTTTTTCAAAACTTTTATAAGTTTATTGTTATAAATATTTTTTTTCTTGTATTCGCTTTTCATATTTTTACTTTTTAGTAAAACCTAAGTCGAATTCTTAATTCTTAATATTTAATATACACACAAAAAGAAAACATAATGAAAGAGGCAAAGCTTCAAAGAGCATCACTTCGGGAAGGTTCAAAGATTAATTACAAGTACGATGTATATATGGTGTAGTTTAAACATAGGAATACATTTGTTAAAAAAAAGAGTTAATTACATAAATGGTCCCTGTGGTTTATCCAAAATAACAGGTTTGGGTATTAAGACTTTTTTGTAACAAGTTAGGGTATTGTGTTTTAAATTTTGCAACGAGTTAAGGTACTAAGACTAACAGACGTTAGTTTTTCTGTTAAGTTTATGTAAAATGACTAAAATACCCTTTGAGGGACTTCTTTTGTAATTTTTTATATTTTTTTTATACAGGGACCATTACTGTAATTACATATAACTTTAAAAATCCCAACCCCATTTCCCCCCGTCGGCCACCACCACCACCACCACCACCACCACCATCTATCCACCACCACCACCATCTACCCATTGTCACCACCACCCGCGCCTCCAGCCCACCAGCCACCACTGAACAAACCCAATCTCGTTTTCCCCATCAGCCACCATCACCACCACCTACCCAATCCCCTTTTCCCCATCAGCCACCATCACCACCACCTACCCATCATAACCACTATCGACCCATTATCACCACCATCTAGCCGCCATCAGCATCATTTATCCCCACGCGTCATCACCACCATCCCCTTTTCCCCGTTAGTACCCACGCGTGCCCTAGATCTAAAACACCACTAACTGAATGGTTGGTGGTGGGGGAGAGTCGTCAGTGGCGTTCAGGTGGCAGTGATGGTAGTGGCGGCTGGTGGTCGTTGATGGTTGGTGGTGGGGGGTCGCCAGTGGTGGGGGGGGTCGCTAGTGGTGGTGGGGGTTAGCGGTGGTGGTGGGGGTTAGCGGTGGTGGTGGTGAGAAGATGTTCAGGCGGCAGTGATGGTGGTGGCAGCTGGTGGTCGTCGTTGGTCGGTGGTGGTGGGAGTCGCCGGTGGTGGTGGGGGTTAACGGTGGTGGTGGTGGTGGTGAGAAGATTTCCTGCGACAGTGATAGTGATGGCAGCTGGTGGTCGTCGTTGGTCGGTGGTGGTGGGAGTCGCCGGTGGTGGTGGGGGCCGTCGGTGCTGGTCGGGGTCGGTGGTGGTGGTGGGGGTTAGCGGTGGTGGACTGCTTGTGGTGAGATCTGCAACTTATATATGTGTGTGTGTGTGTGTGTGTGTGTGTGTGTAAACACCAACACACAAACAGTCCCTTAGATATGTTAAATTACATAAATAGTCCCTTTAAGATGAAAAGACTAAAATGCCCTTAGGTTTAACAGAAAAGTTAACGTCTGTTAGTGTTAATACATTAACTTGTTACAAATTGAAAACACAATACCCCAACTTATTACAAAAAACTCTTAGTATCTAAATTTGTTATTTTAAATAAACCACAGGGACCATTTATATAATTAACTCTAAAAAAAATTCAAGCAACTACATACTCACACAAGCAACTCAAGTATCATTTTTTAATTGATTACTTGACACGTGTTCAAACGATGGACACCATTAGAGTAGAGAGCCTATGCTTTGGCTTGCATCAATGAAAAAGTGTCACACATGATAGACACCATTTATTTCCTTTCTAACTTTAATTATAGAGTAATTGTAATATATAATAAAAAAAAATTTGTATAAATAATGTATGTGGTTTGATCAGATTGCATGATTAGTTTCTAAACTTTGAAAATTACAAAGTTAGTCCAAACTTTTATGTAGTCATTATAAATTTGGTCACTAAGTTTTACAAAAGTGCAAAGTTTTTCCTAAGTTTTATGTGAGCGCTGTATTTTTGATCCCAAAAATTAAATTTAAAAGTTAATTTAAATTTTATGAAATTCATATCAAATGAATAAATTTAATGTCAGGGACTAAACATGCAATGATTACACAAAAGTTTGAATTGTATTTGTAATTTTTTAAAATTTAAAGAACAAACATTCAATTTGATTAAACCACATGAACCATTTATGCAATTTTTTCTATAATAAACTACAAAAAACTCTTGATTTAAATAAACACCACGTGTATATACTATATCAATAACAAATGTTCATTTATTTTTTTTATTTTTTTGGTTACTTGTTTATTATATCTAGAGAACATATACGAATAAATGGTAAAATCACAAGTATTGACTTTTAAATGCCTGCACTTAGAAGATAAGCCTATTTAACACAGTTAGGTACATAGTATTCTTCATTAACCGAATAATATAATTATGCTCTACGAATGAAGATAATATAGATTTATTCGTTAGGCTATTCCATTTTAATTAGGTTTAAGAAGCATGACTCTTGAAGAATTTCATGGCAGACAAATTAGCATTTCATGTTTCTTTTTAACCGTACCGCATTAACACTGGTCCATATATCTATCACTTAATAAAATGGCTCCTAAACGTTTAGTTCATATTTGAACTCAGCAATATATATGTATTGGCCCGTCCTCGTACGAATGGTGATTCCATTCAATGTATATGTACGCAATATCCTAGACACATTGCGTTAATAGATCTCTTTATTTCTAGATAGATATCTAAATCTTTGTCACTGTTAGATAAAAGTATTTCATACATATACGAAAGTGATAATAAGATATCATGAACAAGATGAATTTTTCTTCCAAAATTTGTAATTAGACCAGATGATTCTTTTTAGATTGAATCTCGCTTTTCATTCCTGAGTTTTGCATATTGACTCCATTTGAATTCCAACATCTAATTTGTCTTCATTATTCACCTGAGTTTTGCAAATTGTTTTTATTTCGTACTTTTGATTAATGATGTTAACATTTTCTATTAGAATATTTTGAAAATACCAAAATACCCCTACTGCCATCGCTCTCTCACTTTTCAATTTCTCTCACTTCTCTCTCTCTCTCTCTCACACACACACACCAACATACATTCTCTCTCTCCCCCCTTTCTCTACCGCCACCGGAACACACCACCTCCCACCACCACCCTCGGGCAGCCACCTCAAGTGCCATTGCGCCATTGTCCCGAACTATCACTGATCACCACAACATTGTCACATCTCTTTTTTAGATCTGTGACCACCTCTACCCCCACCTTCCGACAGCTACTTGCACCGCCACTGCCTTGTTGTCTCTTACTACAATTGACCACCACACCACTAACGCATCTCCTTTTTTGATTTGCGACCATCTCCTGCCCCCATCCTTCGACAAGTACCTCCACCGCCACTAAACCGTTGTCCAACTACAACTAACCACCACACCACCGTCGTGTCTCCTTTTCAAATCTACGACCACCGTGACATATAGTAGAAACCTGCAAAAACCTTCACAAATAGATAAAGAGTTGAAGCTGGTGCCAAATCAAATAGACGAGTGTGATCATGGAGGTGGTTTTTGCACGATTTCAAGCAACAGTGGCTGGTTGAGGTTGCTTCAAGCGTGGGTAGAGATGTTGATGGTGAGCAAGTTGATGATATGATGATTATGATGATGTGTGGATGATGAAGATTATGAGTAGAGGAGGGTTGGAGTGGGTATGGGTGGTTTAATTTTAGAGTAAATTACAAATTCTGTCCTTTATTAATATATAAAATTACATTTTATATTCTTTAGTTTTAATAATTACATGGAATTTTATTTTTTAAAACAATTTGCACATTTATCATCTTTTATACTAACTTCATCTAAATTCATAGTTAAGTTAAGCATGTGTCACTTACACGAGGGTGTTCAAAGTTGGATATATAAAATTTCGAATAGTATAAATCACTATCCGTATTGATCAAATTACGATTGGTGAACTAAAGATGGTTGTGCATATTTGAAAATTCAGATATCTTATAATTTGGAAATCTGCATTTGGGATATCCAAAAATTCAGATATTGATTTTTGAAAATTTTCAGTTATTAGGATATCTGATTATCCAAAAACTTAAAAATATTTTTTGTTATTTTTTTAAAATGTTAAACGTTTTTTGTATATTGGGACTTGTTATTGTATATTGGGACTTTTTTAATGTGTGTTGTTTTTATATAGTTTTTATAATAACATATATCTAATGTACGGATACGGATGGGGATTCGAATATCCAAAATTCTTCTTTTTTTTTTTTTTTTTTTTTTTTTTTTTTTTTTTTGCAATAATCCGATGAAGGAAGAGGAAGATGATGGATTTAGTAATGTTGAGTTGTGCTTTAATTCGGTTGAATCTGAGGGATAAGGAAGACGTTGGATTAAGTGATGGCACAAGTTAGCATTTATAATTGCAGTTGTTGTCATTGGTCTAACTTAAAAATCCGTCTTGACGTCAGGGCATTGTTTTCGCTTCTAGCTTCGTGTATAGTGATATCGACTTCTCTACTTCACTCTAGGCTTTCAATTTGGGATTTAGGGTTTATCCCTACTGCTCGTTCTTAAAAAAAAAAGACATAAAATCTAGATAATTTATTAAAGTCTCAATTATTCAATACTTTATTAATTACAAATTATAAAATTACATAAATACCTTTCATGTGAGGGGCACATTTCTGATTTAACTATGAATTTAAATGAATGTTAGTGTAAATGACAATATGTGTGCAACTTTTATAAAAAAAAGACAGAAAGTGTAATTTCATGTATTAATAAAGGATACAATTTGTAATTTACTCTTAATTTTATTTGTAAAATAAAATATAATAAATTTTAGAATTTAATATTTAGTTTTTTTGTTTTTAATAAGTGGTTTAGCATTTAGTTAACGGAAACCGTAAACATGGTTAGTCAAAAGGACGAATTTGACAAACTAAGGCCAATAATAAAAACAAATTAGAGGTTGGCACTCAAATGAAGAAAATTTGCAAAACGAAAGGACGAAAACCGAGATTAACTCTTCTTTTTATAAATAAGGGGAACGCATTCAATAAATCTGCAATTCCTCATGAAATAGAGTAAATGCTAGGTGGTGGTAATTGTAAACTGTTGAAAGTTATATCAGTAGAAATTTTTGATAGTAACATTATCTCTGAGTAACTTAGTGGCTATGTTACTACTGATCAGACTTGCTACTAATACACAAACTTAGTCATGCTTCAGTTGCTTAGTGATGATGCTTTAATTGGCAATGATACTTCAGTTGCTATTGATAACATTAGTTACTGATAATGATCTCTGTTACTTCTGATGATCTAAGTTGTCTACTCATGATTAATAGTAAATTAATATTATTTTTATAACATCAACTTTATTCACCTTTTCACCATCCATGCAGATTTGAAGCATTTTCTACCCCTTAGACCCCATAGTCAGGAACCCCGTCGTAAACTCCTCGAGCCAATACGGGTCTAGGGACTTCATCACTTAAAATCTTAAAGGTTTCTTATTATCCAAAAATCAAAATAGTTTATTCCAATTTAGTCTTAATAAGAAAATCCAATTATATCAAAGTGACATCCATGAAACTAAAATCACCAAGAAGACTTGTATTTTAAATGAGAGAATAGAGATATACACATACATATTATTATAAAATATGGCCTAAGAGGGTACCGTCGAAAGCATGCCCCATATTTAAATATAACTAACATTTCAAAAATATTATCGATCAGGAAAGTTAATGACATTAGGTTAACCATTTATAAAATATGGATTGTAATACGAGCGTTCAAATATTCTGGTAGAGAATGTCAACACAATATTATATAGACGGCACACTCAAGAAACAAAAAACAAAAAAGATAGTATGACTATGGATCCAATCTAAAAATTCACCTCGTTATTCCATCAATATGCAAAATATTATTAATCATATTATGAGCAATGATGTGTTCACCAAACCACTTCTTACTTTCTTAGTCTTAGACTCTTAGATTTGTCTCTAGTATTCAAACTTGATGTCATTATACGCCCTAAAAAAATTAAGAGGCGTAGGAAGTTGTGTATTGCAGCTACTTTTCTATTGGGTTGGTATATTATATTGTTATTACACTAATATAATTCATAGTTGTAATGTATTACATATATGGCAAAACTACACATTTTTACGTTGATGACGTGTGTATTATCGGCCTCAACAATTTGGCTCTAGACGAGGCTAAGTATGGAGCTAACACAATCAAGTAACCCGCATGTTTTTTTTTTTTTTTTTTTTTAATAAAAAAAACATCTAATCGTCACCATCAGGACTTTTCCCTCTCCTCTTTTCCACCAACCTTGTTCTCCCATGCAACTCTTTCTATTACTTTCATGATATGTGTACATATATATTTACATTTATTATATATGGTTATATGCTCTTGAATCCGATAATGACTTGACTATCAGCGAGTGCTCCTAAGACTATGCCCACATCCGCTTCGCTACCCCTTTCAGTGGGTTGTCACCGTGTTACAACTAGATATAGGTTGAAGAAATGCTAATGCGTATTCAATGTAATAAAAAAATTTACATTGGTTTAGGTCCATCACGCTTCAGGACTTAGCCCCGACAATCAATTTAATGAAAAATATTTATTGTGTATTCCTCTTCGCGTATTCAAGATTACACAAATCGTGAAATTGCCTAATTAATTTTTTATTTAAATACACATTTTCTGAAACTATAACCATGAAAATTTAGTCAAATTGCAACCACCTTTGTGATTATTTTGTATAAAAAAGTTAAACCTCCGTGTAATAACAAATTCCATTGTTTAAAAAATTAGCTAATATAATATATATGATTATCGTTTTGCTAATCGGGTTGGCCCTTATGCAGTTATGCATTTCAGACTTTGTGGAATAATTATTTATTTGATTTGTATCAAGTAATAATTGGTTTGACTAATAAAGGTCAATACGAGTCCTCCTACTCATTTCATTTTTCTTTTTATTTTTCAAAGAACTAAAAATCATCTCTAGTTTACTTTAAACAAATATATACATGCGTGATGCGTGATTCATGAAGCTAATTAACAAACAATTAAATTTTTTTAAATAAATAATCAAGCTTTTTAATACAAATATAATAAACAATTAATAACTGGGGTAAAGTTATAGTAAAAAATATTTAATTTAAAAAGCCTAAAAAGAATTATGGGTTTGCCATATGTTCTTTTATTATTTTAAGGATGAGAGCATTTTGGTCATATTGTTAAATAAATCAGCTTATTATGTATTATACGTTCATTGTGTGAAATTTTAATTCATTTTATTATATATTTTACATAATTTGTTATATGTATTGATCATTATGTTTTACGTTTTAAATTATTTTGTATTATTTTGTCATCGTTTTTATAGATTATATAAACTTGTTATTTATCATTGTATTTTACAATTAGAAGTATACAATGATATATTTTCACTCATACATTTTTTAAACCTTATAATTAAGTGTTATTTTTGACATTGTTTTGTTATAGATTATATAAAGTTGTTATCTACCATTGCGTTTTACAATTAGAATTACATAATAATATTATTTCACCAATGTATTTCAAAACTTATATCGTTCAAGATAACACAATGATGATAGAAAAACACAATGAGACATTGTGTTATTTTGTTTTACATACTAGAGATACTAGAGATACACAACAACACACTAGAGAATTCATTATTTTAGAAAAATATAATAATATTTAGTAAAACATAATAACTAACAAAAATATACAATGGATTGTACTAAAAACACAATAATAAGATATGAGTTTAAAAACTCGTTAAAATTTATTATTTTTTTATATAACAATATTATACTTGTTTTAAATATTAAAAGCATTTATTTTTATGGTGTAGTTAATTAATATTATACATAAAAGTTATGAACGCTTAAAAAAATAAAAGAACTTGCAAAAAGTTAACAAAATAGCTATTCCTAAAATACCCATATGACAAATTTATATTTATAATTTGATCTCAACCATTAATTAAGTAGATTGATCATTTAGATTAACTAATAAACTTTTTAGTATTAAATGTCTTTTTATTTGAACTTTTATCTAATAAGTGAGGATAAGCCCCCTTATTATGAAATATTCATTAGAATGTTTTGTTTAAAATGATCGGGCATATTTGTCAATTATATACTACTAAAGAAAAAGCTATATATATATATGAAATAAACGAGTTCGTTTTAGGCTAGTGAGAGGACATATTTGCCAACTATATACTACTAGAAAACATGTATGTGTGACCCTTAAACGTTCATCGATTGACCATTGGACCATTGCTAAGACCATTTGTGAGAAATTTCTCCTTGCAAATACATTTGCCATAGTCCGTTTCTCAATTATTTTTGCAACATAAGTTACTTTTCCATAAAATCTAATGAATAGAAAATCATCTTTAATTCAAGGACGGATATTTTGCTACAAAATTTGCAACAAAATCAGTTACCCTTAATTTGCGACCGAACTGAGTTGCAACCTATCTGAAGCAACTCAGGTTTTAATAGTTATGATACGTTTTAATGGGCATGCTCGGCCTTACTTCTTAGTAGCTCATGTGGGATGAGTTACAACAATCATAGAGGTGTCTTAGTCATATCACATTCTAATAGCTTAGGTTAGGAGTTAACGGGTCATACTAAAATGTAATGGATCGTAATGGCTTGTAATTGGTTCTATCATACTGTAACGATCATATGGGTTGTAATTACTCAAACCGGGTCTTAATTAATATATCATATTAGGTTCAAAATTGCCATAATAGGATCTAGTAGTTAATGGTTTGTATTATGTTGTAAGCAGCCATGTCAGGTCTTATAATGAACTATAATGGGCAATATGATTCATGATAACTCTTAATGGAAACATGGGTCCTAATAGGGTCATTTTGCTTTTAAAAGGTTAGATTGAGTGTGTATGTCACATAAGATCATAATGACTTATAATAAATCATACATGATCTTTAGTAGGTCAAATTGGGTTTTAATAGTCCCACTGAAATGTAATACGACTATATGAGAAGTAATGACTGATACAAGTCATGATGGCTCTTAGCATGGTAGGCTTTAATATTGTCATATAAGGTTTTAAACGGTTAGTTAGGGTTGTAATGTGTCATACTCTATCATACATGTCTTAATGGGTCATGCATATCTTTAATGGTCATACTGAGTCATATTACTAAGTACGTAATGAGTTAGCATGCATCATTCTGAGTCTTGTTGATCCGTAAGGAGTCCTAATAGGCCAATTATGTCTTTCTTTTACCAATGCAGACTAGATATAACATATATTAGCCATGGTTGACTTTGAATTTGTCTTGGTTTTTCTGAAATTGTTTTTGATAAATTGTTTTATTTGTATTACAGAAGGCTAAACCATTTGTGTTTAACAAGAATCATAACGAGATTGCCTATCTGAGTGAAGTAGAAGAAGATAAAGCCATTTTTTGATATTTGATTGAAGAATTGAGGACATCACAGATCTATTATGCTATTACTACTAACCCAAGCATCTATTCTAAAGTCATTAATGACTTTTAGAATACTGCTGGAAATGAAAGAGATGACCAAGGTAATGAATGTATTGTTGTTACAGTTAAAGGAAAGTTTGTGGCTATTAGTGTTGAGATTCTCAATTGAGTTCTACAAATAGGAGATCAAGTAAATGCATTGATAAAGATAGACGATGATGTGACACAAGACTGCTTAGAATAGATGGATTATGAGCACCGTTATCCTTCATTGGAGAAGAAATACTTACCATTGTTCTCGAAGTATCTATTTATGTTGTTGTACATTGTTTAAGCCACTTAAAGACTTGAATGGATAGCCTAAGTGCTATTTTTGGATCACTGCTTGTATGTCTAGTTGATGATCTTCCATATAGCATATCAAAGGCTATATTTGCTGATATGCAGAAGAATGTGCTTGTTGCAAGTGGGAAGAAGTTCTTGATGTATCCTAGATTCATCAGCTTGTGGTGAATGTTGCACATCTTGACTTATCTAATCTTGGAACAGCCACGTATTCTATTATGATAATGAAGAAGGATGTTTTTACTTATTTGTTGGAATCATAGGGAAATGCCTATAAAGGTGATTCACTTGTTAAGTTAGGGAGGTTTTCTGATGATTTTCAACAACAATCTCCTTAGCAGCAGCAACAACAACAACAACAACAACCATCTTCATAACAACAACAACCATCTTCACTACAGCAACAACAAGAACAATCTAAGAGACCACATGAAACTGAACCTGTTGGAACATCATCTAGAACTCCCAATGATGCTCCTGGGAAGTTCTGCCACTCAAAAGGAGATGACCACAAATGATGAAATTGAATAAATGTTTGGTGAAAGCTCAGATTCAGGAATAGCGAGTGATGAAATTGGGAATGTTCCATTTATTCTTCAAGAAAGGCCAAAAGAACCTGTTGCTTCAATATCTACCAAACGTTCAATTGTTGAAACTGATTTAAATTATCTGCTTGAAGGCTCCCCAAACACCAAGAAAAGAAAGAAAATAGCGGCATGAAAGAAAGTAATTCCTGATAGAAGAGGATGTGGTAGAGGAAGGGAAAGAGGAGTGACGTTTAGAAAGCCAAGGAGTCCAATTTTAACTGTATAACAAATTAGAGATATTCTTGTGACTAATGAAAAAACTAAAGTTAGTCAATGGAGATTTCTGTGATTGTTATTGAAGCAACTTCAGTTACAGTAACAGAGACTCCTCCAACATCAAGACTTCCAACATATGCCACAACACCAAGAGAAGAAGATGAGAACTTGGAGTTTGATGTTAAACTTACATTAATATTATACTCCCCCACAACAGAAAAAAGAAGTTGGTACTTCTAGTTCTCCAAATATTACTCCAATTACTTTGGAGCAACGAGTTAATCTGTTGGAAAGAAAAAAATTGGGCGAAATGTTACAACTTGATGGTCATGTTCAAAATGCTTGGATAAAGATTTTGAAACACCAAATGCAACTTATTTTTTACTATGTTCAGAGTTTGGAGAATCAAATAAGGGCATTTCTCCTTAAACTTCTAAACAACCAAAACATTCAGAGCCTACAAGAACAATAGAGATAGGAGAATCAAGTGGACAGCAATCAGTTAATACTGAACTTGTTATGAAAGCTCAAACTACTGAACAAGTTGTTAATCCAAAACCTATTATTGAAGCTCAATATACAGTTCAAGCCTTTGAATTTGCAACAGAGACTGTTATAGTTACTCATGATACATGTAGTTGAAACTAAACAAACAGTTCAAACTTTGAGTTAGTGTCTGAAGGTGTTGTTAATGAAGAAGGTAAGGAAGAGGATGAAGATGATGGGCTTGACAAATTTGATTATGAAATAAGTAATGATGAAGATGATGATGGTGACGGTAATTATTGTAAAGGTGATGATAAAGGAAAGAAAGATGATGGTAATGATGATGATGATCAAGGGGGAGATTAGGGTTCAACGGCTGGTCCTTCTAGTGAGATGAAAACTGAAATGTCTACGAACCAAGTTCTGAAGCACTAGAGTATTTTCAACCTTTAGATCCAGCTGAAAAAGCTCAGTATGAGAAGGAATTATATACATTTCAACAACAACTTCTCGCAGAAGATTCAACAGATGACTTAGTTTTTCTTGAAGACTTACCGGTTGATAATACTGATGTACTTGGAACAGCTTGAAGATTTTATTTTCTAACATCCTTTTGGAAGAAGGGGGATACCTTTTTGAAGACGGGTCATTTTCTCCAAGACTCTATTGAGAAGATGAAATGCTTTGAATCTGTCGAATAGGGCCGCATCAAATATATTTGCATAAGTATAGGAAGAGCGACAACCAACAACTAAACAAACCAAGGGACATGCATTTATACTAACCACCGATGATGCCCAAAATGTAAATGACGCAATTAAATGTACATACCTTATAAATGGCATATATACACGAGTGTTGCTTGACACTGGTGCAAAATTCTAGTATCTGCTACTTTTAGACCTTAGTTGGACAAAAATCTCAAAAGCTAGGTCATATTTCAATAGTGGAGATGGTCGATGGAAGCCAAACGAGATAGTAAACACTTTTAAAGATTGTACAACAAGTTCAAATGACCATTTGGTTCCTGTAGAATTAATATTAATAAATCTAGGAGAATTTAACATAGTAATAGGAAAGAACTCAATAACCCCTAATAATCCATATAATATATGATAAGAAGATAGTATTAATTCAACTACCTAGTGGCAAGAGGTTAACTATGCTTGGTGATCAAATGAAAAATAAAAAGTATCATTTCCATAACTTAAGCGCGGAACTATCAAAGAAAAAGAAGTACCCCCCTTTTAACACAAGTCATTAACAATGTTAAGAAGAAAAGTATTAAAGATGTACCCAAATTTTTAAAACCCCGAAGTATTTCTAGATGAACTTCTAGTATTACCCCAGACTGACAGGTTGAATTTTTAATTGACCAAATCCAAAGGACTTGCTAAATCCATTTATGGATTAACTCCAACAGAGATCATGTAGGAGTTAAAAAACAAATACTAGAACTTTTGGAAATAGGTTTATTTGGCCAAGTTCATCACCCTGGGAATTGACACGTGAAAGCATGACAAGAACAGGTTGTGGGTCGTAATCCCTTAGTGTTACGGTCCGTAATGAAAGCTAATTTAGCCTATAAATAAAAATGCATAGTTCTGGCCATTCTACACCACATCTCTCAATTGTAAACTTCAAGTGTCGTATTTCCAAGCTACAAGCCATATCGTAGTGCAAGTTAGCCTCAGGTTTTCTTTCTAGTTACTAAGTTTAAATTACATTTATGATTTGGTTCAGATTCAGGGTTTAGAGTCGTAACTAGGGTATATATTGCGGACTTGACTCTAGTTTAGACATAGACTGATCACCCATGCTTAAAACAAGAAAGTGTATCTAATGTTAACCATAGTAATGACTAGCCATACCTCATAACTTCCATAGTCATCATCTATAGTCCATGTTACTTCTAATAGGATCAAAAGACTCACTTAGGCATAATATCATACAAACTCAAGTGAATTATTCTGACTTATTTAAAACTATGATAGTATACTCATCCTAGTTGTCCTCATAATTAAAAAGAATGTTGCAATCTGCACGAGTCGATATGTGTATGTTTGGATCCTTATATGCTTCATGGGGTCTATTAAATTTGCCTAAAAGGCACCATGGTGTCCTATATGCATCAGAACACATTCTTATATTCATTCGATTGGTGGAGGGATTGATACGCCCATTTAAGGTGGTTGTGACGAAAACTAAGGAAGGCACTGTGCATATGTGCCCATATATCATAACTCATATATTGTATGCATAAGTGTCAGTTTAGTTTATAAAACTGTTATCATGAACTCAAGGGCAATAGCTAACTTCATTTTAAGTAGACCTATCACATGTAACTGTTGATGGGTTATTTAAGAGCTTGTGATGATAAACGGTTTTAGAAAAGCGAGAAGACCTGAGATATGGAAATTGTTTTTGGTTCACAAACTGTTGTAATAAGATATTTTAAAGTGAAATGAAATGTTTTTTTATTTAGATTATGTCGTATCAATTGTGCATGTTCATCTGATTATTGGTGGAGTGTCACAAAAACGCCTCGTAATGTACTCCTATTACACTTATACTTACATCTTTTAGAATTTAAATAATTGATTTTTTGAACATATATATCTTACCATTAGAATGTCTAACTTAAAGACTCATGTTAAGCATTTAGTATGTATATATGTGTGTATGTATGTGTTTGTTATATTCTAATAAAATTGTTTTATTATTCCAAAAGAAAATTAATATTATGGGTCATCTAATATGGAGAACGTGCAATGGGCGGTGCAAATCCAAGGGAGTATAATACTTGCCCTTTACAGCCTTACAAAAGCTTTCATTGAAAATAAAAACAAGTAAATATAATAATTATTGGTATTATTATTATTTGTTAAGAATTAGTCTGTTTTTTTAATGTTTGGACGCGTAATCTTAAAGGCATGGGATCGGCAGATACTGCGGGAGTCAATTCTCATGCAATTCCAAGTAATTAACACGTAGCATGGAAATTACATTACAAGGTTTCGCTTGTTTATGCCTTTAGTGCTTTGTTCATTGCACTTCACTAAGATTGTTCTTATCGGCACCTTACGTTTTAACTTATTAATAAACACAATACAAAGGTTAGTAGTTTGTTGATGAAACAGTAATTAAATTATATAAAACATAATTACATACCTCCAAAAATGACTAGGAGTGTGAGATCTCCTAATGCAAGAAGTACCGACAGGTGGGGATCGTGAGTGGTCTTAAAGCCGAAGAGGCGATATTTCCAACCTCTATAACTCTCCTATATATAGTTGTTAGTCATCGTCAAGCTTTTGGACCAACATCAACATACTTTGGATTATATAGATCGTCACACAATGTATAAAATGTAATATTTTTATACATGTGTGTTCAACAATTATCCTACGGTCTAACCAAACAAACAAATACAAAACTAAACAGTACAAACAAGTAAACAAACTTACCAAGTAAATCCCACTTATAGCAAGCTATCTATAGGATATGTGAAGGGTAGGATTCCTCTATTCTAGAGAATAGAAAGACTGTTCCCACTGAGACCTGTGGCTCACATAGATCGCTCAAAACTAAACATAACGTATTGATTAAAATATGAACTTTAAATTCAACCGCCCTCAAATAAACGTACTCTAGTGTAGACGCGATGCCCTCCCAAGGTCTCCTTCTGTGTGTATCCTTTGAAAAACCTTGGTACTAGTGGGGCCGTGTCCTAACTCCTTAGTCTGCGATAACATGATAACTTGTTAGTTATTTTAACATATACATTTGTAAAACCAAGTAAAAAAATCTAACTAGCTTCTTCAGCTTTAAAATAATTAATATATGTATAGATTATTGTTGATTGAATACATGTTTAAATAAAGTGCATTACTAATTGAAAAATATATATATGATCTTAGCTCTTAGTATCCCTTAGTTTTAAGTGTTATGCTTACCAAAGTCGCCTACAATAACAAGTATAATACATGCGGTACTCTCTTTATGTATACTTGCGTTCTCCTTGGTAAATAGTACAATGATTTGATAAAATATTTGGTGTTTTTCTTTTGGAATATGACTTTATAATAATTTGTTGTTGATAACATTGAATATTTCTGTCGGTTATTTGTTATGGTATATGAGTATTATTATCTTGTCTAAATATATTTAGGGCGGCTATTATGTTCTTCTAGATATAAACGCGTTTGGCGTAATAATAATATTCATTTAAAGAAAAACAGAACCCAACAAACTGTGGACGTTATAGATCGATGGAGAAGATGACAACTTTCGTTTTATTAATAAATAGTATTAAACCCAATGCGTTATGAGCGTAAAATCATGTCAAATAGCATCAATATTACCGACCATCAACACTATAAAAGCTCGTGAAACAAAAGAAATAAAACTAAAAGAAAAATAAACATAAAATTTTAAACCATATATGTGCGTTGCAGCGTGTTAATATGTAAAAATTAGAACGAAGCGTATTACACAACACGGACAAGAAAAAAAAATAATGTAAAAACGTTAAACCACTTACGCATGTGCGTGTATGTTAACTCGAATATTTTAGACCGACATGTAAACAAAAAAATTATAAAAAAGAAAAGTATATGAAACTAAAGTTGAAAATAAAAAAGTATTAGGGTTAAATGTAAAAGATGAAAAGTAAGCATTAAAAGTGAAAAATAAAGAAAAACCCAAAATGAGATACATCTATAAATCATAAGATACAAACCCAAGGCACAACTAAGTTGTTAATTAGTATTATACTAGAATTAAGCCGTCCGTGCTAGGGTGGGGGCATGCCAAGCAACATCAATGTCACATCATTGTTAGTTTTCATCAACATCAAAAAGGATTGTATTAAAAAAGAAAACAAAAACAAAAAAAAAAACCCAACGAAAAGTAAACGTAAAAACGTTAACACACACGTGAAACGTAAAAATTGTAAACAATAGCTAAGTCGATATAAGACCCACATGTTGGGACGGGGCCATTAAAAGGGGAAATGGCCTAAATATGTTGAATCACATTCGCACGTTATGGCATATTAATTGTCTAAATTTATATGAAATGTAAAATGAAAGTTTTATAAAAGATGAAAATTATAGGAGACCTAAGTTGAAAATAAAATATTATTGGGGTTAATTTATAAAAAAATATAAATTATTGGGTTTAAAATAAATTTTAAAGAAAAAAAAACATATAATATATACAACCTTTAATGTTATGGTATAACAGTTGATGCAATTTTAAGTTAATAATCAGTAATACTATATAAAGTTTTACTAGCTTTAGTAAACCCGTATATTACACGGGTTGAAATAAAATATTAATAAAATAAAAATTTATTAATTATTAAACGATATTTAAAATAAAATATGTTTAAAATTATGTATGAGTGAGGACTATAAGTAATAAAATAATGATATCAACTCTTTAAATTTTGTTTTTAAACTGTTTATTATTTAAAAAACATTTTGTTTCAAAAGAAACAGTTTTAAAAATATATTTTTTTTAAAATTCCCTTATATAGCTCCAAATTTAATTATTTTTATTTTATAAAAAAATTTATTTTTTAAAATATAAATTTTAAAATATTTCATATTTTAAAAAAGTTTAATGTTTTAAAAAAAG
>JACCIZ010000336.1:0-80064 GCA_025506415.1 Flaveria robusta
AACGATTAGAAATCACATAATTGAACGTAATAAATACAATGTTTGGATATACTCAAGACGTATGTGACTAATTTAATTATTTAAGGAATAAAAGAAAATAACCTAAAGTAATCATTTTATAAGAACAGATACTTTGTTTAGAGAAAATAAAACGTCTCAAGTTCGTAGGGATGTATCATAACCTTAGAGAACTCAAGCTAAACATAGCTCTTTTTGAGCTTTGGATCTAAAGTTTGAGCCTAGATTTTGAATACATTTTTTAATTTGAGCTCGACCCAGACTTGATTTGATTCGAGTTAGGCTTATTTATTAATATTAATATTTAATTATTTATTGATATAAATTTGTACTAATTTTTACTATTAAAATTTATAATTTATGTATTAGTATAAATTATCTAGTTATTTTTGTAATAGTCTTATATATAATAGAGTTATGATTGTAAAAATCGTTAGATGCATGTCGGGCAGGTAAGGTACCGATTAGTGATTAATGAGATTGGAATTTTATATGTTACTTTTTAAATTTAAAATATATATACAAGATTTTTCAAATTTATATATATAAGCTTTTTATTTTGATCAATTCCGACTAATTTTGATCTGTTTTCTTATATTTGGCCGATTTTTATCAAATTTGCCTAATTTTAAACGAATTTCTCTAATTTTTGGCCAATTTTGATGGATATTGACTTTTGAGCTCTGAAATCAAATTGGTGGGTGACCGATTACCAATTAAGCGGTGCTAGGCGCCAATTTTTGCAACACTAATAATGGTAGAGTTTTAGTAATTTAATATAAGAGCCGAGCAAAAATTCTTAGCTTGACATGTGTCATTTTATTGTTTTAAAAAGGAAGATATTTAGGTTATTCTGTTAAATACATCAGGTCATTTGTGACTAATAAATTAGGTAATTGTATCTAATATGAGTTTATTGTGTCAAATATTTTTCATTATTTATCATAGTGTTGTATGTTATATATCATTTTGTGTTATTTTTATCATTATTTTTTTATATATTAGATAAATTTGTTTTTATATTGTCATCATGTATTACAACTAGAGATACACAATGATGTTATTTCAACAACGTATTTTTCAAAGCTCATTGTGTTTAAGATAATATAATGACAATAAAAATATAGAATGTGATATTTTATCGTTGTTTTTTATGTTTTATATAATTTCGTGTTATTTTGTTATTGAGTTTTTAAATATATTAGATTAATTAGTTGTTATTTACTCCTTATGGTTTTTAAGAATTAATTAAAAAAACACAATAGTGTTCAGAAAAACCAATAACTAACAAAATGATACAATGAACTGCACTAGAATAATGACGAGCAGATTTCATATGAGTTAAAAAAACATTAAAAAAAAATCTATTAAATATTTATATGACGATACCGTACTCATTTTAAAGATAAAAAACGCTTATTTTATTGTGTAATTTCTATAAAAAATAATGTCGTATACAAAAGTTATGAGCGTTTAAAAAAGTAGGGAAATTTGAAAAAAAAATCAACAAAACTAGCTATGCTTAAAATACCCCACTAACATATTTTTTTATAATTTGATCTAAATCACTGATTAAAAGATCAATGGTTAAGATTTGCTCTTATACTTTTTAAAATTTATTACTCTTATTATTTGAACCAATTCAATATGATAATACTATTATATATCTGTTATACTAAATAAAATCATATTTATATAAATAATATACATATTTAGACTCACGAGCATTCAACCTTGTCAAGCTTGATACATGAGACTCGGGCTTGATCTTATTGATTGAATGGGTCCAATTTAGGCTCGAACTCTTTTAAGCTACGCCCAGTTAAGCTTTAACGAGCCAATTTCAAATAGCTCATATGTGGCTCAACTTAGAGGTGCACAAAATAAACAAGTTAGGAATCGAATCTAGTTTTTAACCTGAACCAAGCATGATGATAACCAGTTTGTAGCCCTATACTTTGAAATTGTTTGAAACAAGCAAACCGATACCAAACCAGTTTTAACCAATGTTTTCAGAACCGGATCGGACGTCGAACCGGACGCCTTACTGGTTTGGTGGTCGGACCGGTGGGACCGGATTTAAGAACCGGATGACGTCATAATTATATATATATAGATATATATTATAGTATATATATAATTATATAAGTAATTTATGTATGTATTTTATATTTATATATAAAACTTAACTATATTTTTATATCCAACATACTAATTTATGGTTCAACACCCCGTTTTTACCCATTAAAATCAAAAAATAAAAAAAAATACAAAATCCGGTCTGAACCGGTCCGGTTTCCCAGTCCGACCAGCGGTTCGGGATTACCCGAGCGGTTCGGGATTACCCGGCCGGTTCGACCGGCCAAAAACGAATCGATGAGAACCGGACCGGCCACCTAGCCGATCCCCGGTCGAACCGGTCTCAACAACATTGGTTTTAACTGGTTTGGATTGGGACAAAAACTCAATTTAAACCATCTTTGACTTAATCCGAACTGGTTTCAACCTAAACTAGCTTGAGCCCAAAACCTTATTTGTGCATCTCTAGCTAGCTCGGGCGCTCGGCTCATTTACACTCTATACAAAGAAGGTTAAAATCTGTTTATCCAAAACACAAATCCAAATATATCACAAAGAACATGAAGAAAGAATGCAATATCCATAAAAACAAAACAAATAACCATAAGAATGAAAAGGTTCACACTTTTCACCCCATTAAACTCACTTCAAGTATAGCCACATTGAAACACCTAATGTTCTGCATTTGCAGTTTTGCTTATCTTGTATGAGTTTAAAAGAGTATCATCGAAAAACAGTAATTCAAATACGATAAGTAGATATACAAACCGAGAGATATACATTCTCACAAATCTGCACGGCCTGGGATCTCATCGTCGCTCGAACTGTAATTTCCATCACTGATATCTTCTTCGCCGCTCTCATCTTCTTCAACTGCAGATTTGCCATTGTTCTTCGCATAACGCTCACAGTATTCTGTCAAACAACAATAATATTAGTCACATAGAACATGATTTGGGGATACCACACATCCAAACAATCCCTTGATATTTAAAAAAAAAAAAAAATTGTTCACAAACCAAAGGACCAACCTTTAACTTTTTCTTCATATTCCTTCTTGTCCTTCATCATCAATGAAGCAGCACATCACCATTGAGTGGGTCTGAAGGATTTGGGTAAAGCAAAAGCTGAGGTAGAAAAACTTCAAAGATATTTAAAAGATCTGCAAATTCACATCATCCACAGTTACCAAAATACAAAAGAAACCGATACTCAAAGGGACAATAAACTCAAAAACCAAAATGAGGGTTGATACCGAACATTGGACTCCAAGATTGGTTTATGACATCTAAGCATACCGAACCAGACCTGAAAATTTAAATATAAACGAGCAACAACACACATGTTAAGCATCAAGAAAGTGAAATTATGTAATATAGAATGGAATGCTTCACTAATTTGTAGTTACTCTAATTGTAACGCGATAATAATGCTTGTATTAAATTCAACTTGCGTGATATAATATACTTACAGTTCATCGACGTTGGGTGGAAAATTTTGTTCACAAATCCAATTGAAGGAGACTTGTATGGATAAGCATCAGGAAGCTCAACTCGCACTTTCCACACACCACCTTCGTAAACGCCTACTCCATACAGGTTGGGTCATTGGTCAAGACATGTTCAGGATGAAACGGGTCAATTCTTAGTAAGTGTTGAAACGACCAAGGTCGTTTAGTTTGATCCCCATATAACTATCTTAAATGATATATTGCGTTAATTATGATTACAAAACAATATTCGTACCATAATAACATAGAACTTTGAATAAAACAATTTAGGAGGTTGTATGCATTAAAAATATACATTAAATGGCTTTTGATTTGAGTTACCCATTTGATTCATTTAGCTGACATTTCTTATTTGACCTGAGAGATTTAACCCAAGCGAGTTCAACCCATTTATAAGTAAACGAGTCAAAAGAGGTAAGAGGCGTACTTTCTTTTGGCCCGTGAAATTCCACACTAAATTCATTGAGCCTATCGTTTGGTGTATCCACAACGTAATCACTCATCATCCTGATTTAAACATAGGTTATGAACAATAAAAAATATGCATACACAACACTAATACAAGACAAATCAGACGGTAGTTATCATAATATACTTCAACCATCCCAAAATATATGTAATATATTTCAGTTGGACTATGAGTCAAATATCTAAGATGTACCAGTGCAGACAAAATGGAATCTTGTTGACCAAAATCAATTTTGATCAATAAATGTAAATATATATACATTATATAAATGCCAAATCTTTTCTTGGACAACCCAAAAAAATATGTGGTCCTTACTTTTGGGACAAAAAAAACTAACATTTTTTTAGCAAATTTATTTTATATTATTCTTCTCATTTAGTCTATCTAGGACATGAACTCAAGTGTTTTTTACTATAACATCTAGAGTTATTATTGTACAGATAAAAACTATACTTTCTCATTGCTTGCGTTTTAACGATATAAATCTGCTTAAAATCTATACTCTAAATCTGTGGGCCCCTCTAAATGCAGTTTAACTAAAGATACGAGCCTAAATCTAACTTAGGGGTTGTTTGGTAATATCTGAATGATTAAGTGCTGAACAATTAAGAGGTCTGAACCATTAAGTGCTGAACCATTAAGATGTCTGAACCATTAAGAGCTAGTATATCGCTTAACTATTCAAAGGCAAATGTATGACCAATTCAGATAAGAGTTCTTAACCATTCAGCATTAGACCTCTTAACCATTCAGCATTAGTATAATACTTAACCATTCAGAGGCAAATGTCTGAACCATTCAGACATTTGCTCCCGAAACAAACAGTCTGAACCATTAAGTGCTGAATCATTCAGACATCTGAACCATTAAGAGGCTGATTAAGAGGCTGCCAAACAGCCCCTATTTGCACAACATACTTCATGGGCAAAACAAAAGTGTATAATGTAATAATGTATACTTAGATATGTTTGAAAATAGGTAAAATGGTGACTCTAGTGTAACCATTTGTAATTTCTCGAAGTAACATTTTTCACTCATTTGCCTATGAATGGCGTATTTGGGTTATGTTTTGTCCTTTCTTACTAAACATGGGTTGGTAACCATTATTTATGATGAATAATAATAGGAAATGTAACTTACAACTTCATCACGTCCATTTCTCTCCTCTTGCTAGGGGAAGACATTTTTTATTGCTCCCAAACTATCATCAAATGAAAGTAACTCGGTCAGAGCAATGTTTGCATACACTGATGTCACAAAAGACCAAGTTAAAGTAAAAGCAAACTATAGCCCCAAGAGACATATGCCCTACGGGTATCCTGAGTGTATTTTAGTCATCGTTCGCTAAGTGGTCAAAGGGTTCAAGCCTGCCGGGACATAGGCGTACATTAGATTAGCCTCAACTAGGGTCACCAACTAAAATGTTGTGGAACACAAGTCATAAGTACAAGTGTTCTTAAGCATTTTGCATTCAAAAAGTAAACTAAACTAAAGTCATTTAACTATTGATTGATTAAATAATCATACTTTGTCACGCGTAAAACACTTGCACATGTGATTTTCAAGTAATACAGTTAATAATCTGATTCTGATTCTTTAATAAATATATACCACTATTAAAAGCCACGCCAAACACCGTTATGTATGCAATAATCTTGTATTTTTGCATATGAAATACACAATGGATGGTATCCAACTAAACAATAAAGAATATAAACAGTGGCATTTGACTTGTAAGAGTCAATTGGAATGCCTATGGATTCAAACTTTATAACAAATATCCCTTTGAATAGAAGAAATTAATGATCATATTCAACTATTGAAAACAAGCAACAATATGAACATTTCTAAAACAAAGAAAACCATTAACACTTACTTTGATTTCAACTTTGAAACTATAAAACATTGAACATCATAAAAGTCTAAATGTATTCCAATTTTGCGAACATTGAGTGTTATTGACTAATTACGGTGCAAATTTCCCAAATTCAGAAAAGAACAAATCAAACCCTAAACATTTATCCCCCAAATTTCACAAATCAACAACGATGGTTTACTGTTTCTTCTTAATACGATCCATTTCAATTTCCACCATGAAAGAAAGAAACCAACATGAACATGATGATCAATCGAACAAAAACAACAAAATCACGAACAAATTAGGGAATTAAAAGGGGAAAAGATACAAACCCAGAAATTGTAGGGATAGAAATCTGTGATTTGTGGCCGATTGTACGAGTATGAAATCTAGATAAAAAAGAACGAGAGTTTTTTTTTTTTTTTTTTTTTTTTTTTTTCTGAAAGTGAGTAGAGAAAAGAATGGCGAATTGAAGGGTTATTATGAAGCTTTTTGCAGAGGAAGAAGATGTGAGGCACGTGTTGAAATGAGAAAGATGATAAACGTGTCGAATTCATGGGTGAAAAAGAGAAGGAGAGGGAGAGTGATTTGATTTGTCATGGTGTTCTTGAAAATGGATAATAAGGGCCGCTAATTACTCCAAAATACATGCCGAATGGATAATTAATATTGTTTAATTGATTTCTAAATTTTCTTTTATTTCCTTTTAAGTGGGTGTTTCGGATCGCTTATTTTGAACCTGCTTTTAACTTAATTAAAAAAAGTATTTGGCAAATTTAAAATGATTTTTCATGTGGGTTAAAAAAGTTTTGAAAAGTAAGTAGTTAGTTACTTATTAATTTTTGAAAACAACTTTTAGTCTAATTTTCTATTATATCTTTCTACTATCTCTTATTAACTCCACTCATTTTAAAAGTATTTATCTTTTGGTCATTTTACGACATTTAAGTTTATAATCTAATCCAAACACTTTTTTTAAGAACATTTTTTTAAAAACTCCTTTTTAAAAGTAATAAGTTAATAAGTCGTTTTAGTTTTGTCAAAAGTCCTTTTCAACTAAAATAAGCAATCCCAAATAGACCCTAAAGTTGTGATAAATATATGTTTGTTTTTTATGTGAATTATGGTTGTCCGTGTAACCGTGTTATAAAGACGAGACTAGCATTACAAGTGTATGTATTATGTTTTATCAGCAATAACTAGACTAGTAAGGCAAATGAATTAGTCAAAGAGGTCTATTGTGATAAAACTTATTCATGAACACCAAACTAGTTAAGTTATTAGTAATGGTAATGAAGAAGTTTGGCGATGTTGTTCAATGCTCACAAAAGTTAAGCTTGCAAACAATATGTTTGTTAAAATACTTGAAAAGATTGAACATGAAATGAAATGAAATAGAAGGAAGATAACGATAGTTAAGTTTAGAATTATGAAGGCACTAAACGATATGATGATTCCATGATCAAGAAAAAATGTCAATGCAGATTGATCACTTGAAAGAGTACCATTAAATTACAACTACCATCATATTATGCTTTGGATTGAATATTAGGTCTGTAAAAAGGCATTCAAAATGAGATGAAAGTATGTAACCCCGAACTCTTCATCAAGCGTATTTTTGCAAACTTACACGAGGATGTTTTGTAATCTCAAAAAGCTAGCGTTCATCCCATTAATTCATAAGTTGGCCTTGAATGGTTAATCGTATGTTTATACTTAATAACAAATGTTTATGGGATGAAAAGTTATATTGAATTAACGTTGGTGGTGAGGATGTGTAAAAAAAAGTTAGCAATCTAAAACTCTTAATGCAAGAATCATGATAATTTGATGAAAATAACCATGATGAGTCAATGTTGATGAATGCAATCATTGTAGGAACGATAGAACTACATTCAAGGATGTTACTTTTTTTAAAAAGTTAAAGTATATGTGTTTCGTAACAATAGTATATGGAATTGTGAAAGTAATACGTGGAAATATATTTTACAATAAATACAATATGAGTTTGGTTCTTCAGCCACATGTTTGGTTCTTTAACCATATGGTCACATATTAATCTACTCGCTCTTTTGAAAGTCAATAAAAGTATAAAAAATATAAACCTTTATAGTTAATGTCCTGCTTATCAGCTAGAAAAATTGATGTTCTTCTGGGTATGAAAGAAAAGTGTGAAAAGATAACTAGTAAATTTTTATTTATTTGAATTCAATTACATTGATTTCGATAAATATTCGTTTCAAATAAAACGTTTACAATAAAGTGGCATGTAAACGAGTAACAAATTACGTCGCGACCCACTTTTGAATAACAACCCCAATTCTACTTAAAACAAAGCTTTGAGACTTAGAAGCTACAAATTACTATACACGACCTGTTGAACCCTGTTTAGAAGGTCCACAGCCTAAATGCGAGATAATCAAACGTATCAAAAGCAAAAGTGATAAACACGTGTTGATTCTCTAAGCAAGCTTTCTCATGTTTAGCAATTTTACTTGATTCTGCTTTTAGCGCAGCCTACCCCCGCAAGAAAACATTATCTCTAAGCGCAACAAGAAGGACACTCCTGTAATCTCTACACAAGCGTGTTTTACTCTTGTTCACCTAAGCGAATCTATCAAAAAATTTATAGGGCCTTCTTTTTAGTAGAAATTCCAACTTGTTTAAGAATGTCACATAAATATTTCTAACCAAATCATGCCTATATTTAAACTCAGGAAGATCCTTGAAGTGAAGCGCATGCTCGCCAAAAAATTCCAAACACGCTTTGCAACAAACTAGACATGACTTGTTAGCCGGAAACAAATGACATCAATCAGTATTTAAGAATAGCCATATACTCAAAAGTTGACATATGCTGGTCAAGTCTTTCAACGGGGGATGACCGTGAAGAAATCCTGAGCCTAGGGAGCCCATTAGACGGTCAAACATCACTCTTTGATGATGAGATATATCAAATTTCACTTTTAAATTATGTACGATCCCAGTAAATAAGACACTCGTCAAATCATGTTGGGTTTTAGGGGGCAGTGTCCTTATTAGAGAAACCGTTAAGATCAAAATATAAAAGCTACATGTGTAGGCGATTTAACACAGACCCAAAATCAGAGTCGACCCCATTATTACAGCAACCCCAAAGAATGTGGTCCTACAAACTCCAAGATTATGCCCTCAAGGCCATAAAAGCATATGTAGCTACGTCTTCAGTCGAATATAAATCCAAACCTCCAAACCGAGTTGGAAGTGATGCCAGCCTCCACAAACTACGATATCCTCGATTGCCCATCGAAGACGCTTATAAAAACAAAAGCAACATCCTCTACATATATAAGTTGAAATGTTCTGAGACCTAACAATAATTTTTTCTCTAGTAAAATGAAAAATTTGCACCTATATTTCTTTGTGTTCACACAAACATAGCATGAATAATTTTTATAGTAAAAAACATTAAATTTTCTGTTAAATAGCTACAAAATGATAAATATATCCTCGATTATTGAGAATACAAAATAAAATAAAACAATTAGTGAGGATAAAATGCGAATGGTTCATGATTTCATGAATTTCATATCCGTTTGAGTGAGAAATATGGACTATAAATTAGGGCTGTTCACGTGTAGAACCGAGTCGAGCCAGAGCAAGCTCGAACTCGGCTTGGATTTAAACCGAGACAGCTCGGTTCGGTTTTAAAACCGAGCTGAAAGTATGGGCTCAAGCTCGGCTCGATTTTAAACCGAGCTGGCTCGGCTCGGTTCGTTTTGGCTTCGTTTTATTTCATAAATACAAATTAGAAAAATCAAAAACAAAATAAATTCAACATACTATATAATTCATACCGGTTTTTATCAAACTTTAAAATATAAATTAACTTAAAAGGAAATTGTTCAATTTCAACAAAACACTAATAATTTCATCATTATTTAAATCGAATGAATTGAAAGCATTTAAATAATTTATTATAGTATACAAAAATAAAAAACATCACATGAATTATCTGATACAATATTATAGTTTAATATTTTGACATAAAATAGCTAAAAATATATATTATATTCGTAACAAATGATCAAATACAATGATATATGCTACATATAAAAATAACATATATTACAAGTAAAATAATCCGAGCCGAGCTAACAAACGAGCGGCTCGGTTTGGTTCGGTTCAGTTAAAACCGAGCCATTACAAGCGAACTTTTTTCTAGCTTTTTCCGAGCGAGGTTCGATCGAGTTACGAGCCGCGAACTATTTGAACGGCCCTACTATAAATGTTATTTTAGTAATGTAACGACTAAAGTGTAATATGATTTAGTTATAGAGACCTAATTACTTAAAATATAAGTATAATAAATATAAAATATAGCCTTTCAATTCTAATAAAATAAATAGTATTGCATCCAAGTTAAATATAAATTACGTAATACTATTCATTGTATTAAAATAAAAACTGGACCTAATATATATCACAATTAATGAAAGAGTTACAAACACAACTCACCCCATGATACTATAAATTTTACCTACCATACACGTATCATTAAAAGTTACGTAATTTGAAATTCAGTATTAACATTAGAGCGGTTTTCAAAATTTTCTATATTATCTTCAATATAAAAACTACATATACAACCAGGTTATATCCCCGTGTATTACACGGGTTGAATAACAAAAATATTAAATATTTATTGATAATTAGTAGTAATTATAAAACGTTATTTTAATATAACATATTATTAAATTTACGTATGGTTAAGTATTTTGATTTTTTTATTATTTTTAAAACTTTCGTTTTAAAAAATTGCTTTGAAATTTTTTTTATTATTTTATCAGTATTTTGTTGTTTAAAAACTCCGGTTTATTTTAAATAAATGCTCTTTTATAAACTTTTATTTTAAAAATATTAATTTAAATATTTTATAATTTAAAAAAGCTTCATTTTTTAGAAAATCATAGTTTTATAAAATTTTATTTTTGAAAAAATATAATTTTAATCAAAATACTTAGTTTTTTAATGAAAAAATATTTTAAAAATTATTAATTTAAGGACTTGAATTTATAATAGAGAGAGAAAAAGAAATATTTAAAAATTAGTTACTTGATTTTTGAAAAATAAAATAAATAATTTAAGCGGGAAAATAATTGGAAGAAGCATTATGGGAATGTCATGTATCTCACGTTGTAAAAATTATTAGTAGATTCAAACAACTGAAATTTAATTAATCATTCATCTAATCTGAACCATTCCAAAGACGTCACATTTCTCATTAAAAAGGTGAAGTATACAACTGAAATTGCTCCAAAATGTCAATTGCTACGTAGTCAAACACAAGAAAACGACGTTGCATCGACCATTCTAGACTCCAAGATCGGTGCCCTTTGTCTCTCGTTCATACTAACTCACCTGTGAGAGAAAACAACATACAAACCCACAAATTAAAATCTTATAAAAATATAAAATTCAGTCTGATCAAAGATTCTTCATGTTCTTTAATTCTTTAAATCCAAAAGATGGAAGAAATTGCAGACATTGAATGCAGACCTTTCGTCTCAACATATTTTCATGTACTGTCATCATCTGAAACTGGAGACCCCTTTTTGCTTCGTTTTTATTATGTTTTCTTCTGATTTTCCATCTTTTTCTTGGTGGTCTTGTATTTTTTTTTATTGATTTTGTGCTTATAATCTGATTTCGACACAAATTCATGTTAATCATATCTTTATCTCGGAGAAATAAACTTATTTTCTTCATGTTTTTGATCGAGAAATAGTGTTTTCTTGAGTTATAATCACTCTCACTACTTGTTAACACATTATTTAGAGTCTTTTCGTTTCAAGATTCAGTGGGTGGGTTCTGCTTACTGTTTTACTAAATGTGGGTCGTTTGGTTGATAATTTATCATTTGTTCTTGCAGGGTTTATCTGATTTTTGATTATTATTATTGCAGATTTAGGGTAATACTGTAATTTCACAGGGGAACCGATGCCGGAGGTGGTGGTGGAGCAAAAGCCGATGAACCGCCGCCACACCCACCTAAAGATCAGCTTCCAAATGTTGCTTATTGCATCACTAGTCCACCACCATGGCGTTAGTTTCTTGTTTCTCTTTATTATTATTATTATATTATTATTATTATTAATTTTTTATTATTATTTTTATTTAAAGTATGTTGTGATTTGATTCATGGTTCTGTGAAAAAGGTGCTTTTAAGATTTTTATATGGTTGTGAGGATGTTGGTTTTAGGGCACATGGTGTTTGAATATATAAAGTTGCATGCTTGAGTATTTATTCATTCTGATTCTTGCAATCTTGATGCAGTTTCTTAAATAATTCAATGGTTGACATTGCTTTTTAAATTGATTCATATGCTATTTGTGTGTTTGGTATATTCTGATTCATATGCAGTTATGCATCATGTTCTCTTTTTTAAAAAGTTCTTTTGGAACCTGAAATTGGTTGTTCAAGATTCAATTTGGGTGGCAATTACTTGAATCTAGTTTATGGAATGTCCATTGTTGCATGTGACTTTTCTTCTCTAATGATATATCAGTTTTATAAATGGAGGTTTTTGATGTGCAATTTCTAATTGATAATTGCTACTTAAAGAAATTATAATATAATAATGATAGAGAGCCGATCCAAGAATTCTAGAACTCGTATTATGATCATTCGTGTAAAGGCATATAGGCTAGAAAGGGTCCAACTTAAATTGGGCATAAGTGTTGTTCTGTTTGTAGTTGTCTAGAGTTACAGGCCCATAAGTAATGGACGAATATGTCTCAACGGGCTGGAAGTTTTGACAAATGGTCATAAGCGGTATGTGTTGAATCGTGGGTCCTAGTTTCTTCATTGGAGAGCTAATTTTAAATTTCAAGATCTCCACCCAAATTTTAGTGATTTAGTTTGATTGTAAGAATGTGTGAATTGTGGGTCTATCAAATTCACGTTTTTAATAGTTATTTTGATTTTATTTTTATTCATACTATACTCTATGCCGTATATTGCACATGTCAAAAATAAATATTTTGGAGTCGGGATGTCAGTGGGAGCAAACTCTCTATCCTTGAGATAAAGGAAACGTTTGCCCTCATCCCACCCTCCCTAGACCCTGTCAATAGCGGCTACTATGGCAAGATATTACTAGGTATGTATATTGTTGATTTTATATTATTTACTCAATTTGCAGTTTTTCAAAATTTGGCCTCTAGATTTACCCTATATAAGAGGGCTAGTTTCTTTATTCTCAAATATATAAAAGTATTATCTTTTATTTGTGCTTCCACTCTGCATCACATAACTAGTTTAATAAAACTAGTAGTCAAGTAATATTTATCTCAATAATTGTGTGTATAAATAGTGTTTTACATTTTGTTTTTCAGTTAAATCATTTAAATTTTGCTTTCTCTTTTGCAGCTGAGGCCATACTACTTGGTTTTCAGCATTATATTGTAATGCTTGGTACAACTGTTATCATTCCCACTGCTTTAGTTCCTCAAATGGGAGGTGGCAATGTAAGATATCCAAATGTAATTTGGTATTTGAAATAAAATGAATCTTTTGTTATTTATTTATTTTGTTATGATCTTGTTAGGAGGAGAAAGCTAAAGTTATCCAAACTCTGCTTTTTGTTGCTGGTTTGAACACATTGCTACAAACTCTTTTTGGAACGAGATTGCCTGCTGTGATCGGGGGTTCATATACTTTTGTTGCCCCCACAATCTCAATTATATTATCAGGTCGATGGAGCGATCCAAATCCTGTTATGGTTTGTAAACTCAACTGCTTCTTTTTTGTTCAAGTATTTTGAATGTTTAATAGATTCTAAAAGATGTTCTTGAAAAGAATCTTGAAAATGAAGGATGTCTGGATACATAAAAAATTTATCCTTTTTATTGCATCACCTGTTCAGAAATTCAAGAAAACAATGCGTGCGATCCAGGGTGCTATGATCATTGCCTCAACGCTTCAAATTGTTCTAGGTTTCAGCGGCCTCTGGAGAAATATTGCTAGGTTGGCTTATGTTTCAAGAAACTATAGCATGTTGCTAACATTGTACCACTTTAAAATAATTAATATGATTAGATATTTCTGTGTTTTTTCCTTTTAAATCACCATTATTTTCTGTTTGATCTTTAAATTTGGTGCCTTTATGTTTTCTCTGTTAGTTTCTATCTATAAATCACATTTTATCTCGATCGTCATGATAGGTTTTTGAGTCCACTTTCAGCTGTTCCATTGATTGGTCTTGCTGGTTTTGGGCTGTATGAATTGGATTCCCGGGGGTGAGAAACATTCTCAGAACAAATCATGCTTGTTTGGACCAACTCTAAATTTGCTTCGTTTTTCAGGTTGTCAGATGTGTTGAAATTGGGCTGCCACAGCTCATATTTCTAATCATTGTCTCACAGGTAATATTTAGGACAAGATTTAATAGGTTGATTATGCTTTATGTCTAATGGGCTAATTGGTAAAAGTAAGGGGTTGTTTGGTTGCATCTTAATAGTCACTAAGAGGCTACTTCTAATGGTCATTAAGAGGCTGCCTATTAATGGTTCATACTCTTTTAATGGTTAAGAGATAACCCTAATACTGAATGGTTAATAGGTTAAATCTTAATGGTATCTTATAACCATTCAGCGTTAGGGTTACCTGTTAACCATTAAAAGGCTATGAATCAATAAAAGGTAGCCTCTTAATGACCATCAAGAGGTTATCAAACAGCTCCTAAAAAAATTTTGCGAAAATTATTCTGACTGGTCAAGCGGGTCGAAAGAACCGAAAGTTATAGTATTTATCTCTTAACACTTCAAACAGGTACATAAAATAAGTAGCTAAAAATGAAGTGGGTCCAATGGGTTGAGGACGCCCAAGCTGTATTTTCTAATGCATAAAGCCTCATTAATTATTGATTCGTATAATAAATTATTTGAATTAACAATTTTTGTAACCACACTAGCCGCTCAAATTGTTTACGAAACATTCACAGTGTTTCGGGTCAAACTGACCCCTTCAGAAAACTGTTTGACCCGTTAACTAACCCGCCTAGTTTTCTACCTCTCAACTCTCTTAACAATTTGGTTTTCTTGGTTATGTGCAGTATTTATCCCATTTCATACGTTCAGGGAAAAATATCTTTGACCGCTTTGCTGTTTTGATTTCGGTGGCAATTATTTGGATTTATGCTCACATACTTACTGTTGGTGGGGCCTACAACCATGCAGCACCAAAGACCCAAACAAGCTGTCGAACTGATCGTGCTGGACTAGTTGATGCTGCTCCCTGGTTAGCTCAACACTTTCTCAAAATGGGTTGGATTTGGTTGACCCGAAGCACCATTTTTTTTCACAATACTCGTTTTATTTTTTTTATAAAGAACTAGTGTTAATATGATTATGAATATTATATTGTTTCCATAATAATTTATTATTTAATAAATTGATTTATATTTTATGCGCTAAAACACACATTGGGTGATATTTGACCCGTCCAATCATGAATCATTTAACACATTTCTTTTTTAGCTCACCTTTATCCATTGACCCTTTAGAGATAAAACATTACCTAAACTGTTTCATTCACTTAGTGTGTCGAATATGGTTAAAGATGAACGCTAAACTCATTTGTAATTTAACGTCTGCGTTTTTATGCTTTTAGGATAAGAATTCCTTATCCCTTCCAATGGGGTGCGCCTTCATTCGATGCTGGTGAAGCATTCGCTATGATGATGGCTGCTTTTGTTACTCTTATAGAGGTCTGTTTTCTTTTTCTTTGATATTAAATAAGGTCATCCCTTTATAACTACAATTAATAACATTAATTAAATCCCAGTTTTTGGTTTTTGCCATATCTTAAACTTGATTAAGTGTATTCCACATGTTTCAATTGTATCATCAGTCAACTGGCGGGTTCATTGCGGTTTCGAGGTATGCAAGTGCAACTCACATGCCTCCATCTATTCTAAGTCGCGGTATTGGTTGGCAGGTAAATAACCCTTCTTTTCATGTTTATATTAATTTATGTTATTTAACGGTTGAGATATGATTTGCTTAATAATTTGGAAAAAAGTAGTAAGAATGGGTCAGTTTGTGTTATTTCTAATCTCAAATGGGTCTAGTAAAAAGTTTAGCTAGAAAAGAACATGTCAAATGTGTTGAAAGTCTTGTTTAAGTGTATTTTTAATGCATACAACCTCCTAAAAGATACCTATCTAATGCCTCTGTTATCTGTTAAGTATTAAAAATGGATAAACATTTATAACTGAACGTAACCCATGACCCAACCTGCCCATAATGCTACCTTTAGGGAGTCAAGTCAAGACTCCTCATAACATGAAATACAATATTCAAATTTAAATTTACTTACCTATTTAGCAATAGTTTGTCTTCACTTGTTCTGTTTTGTGTAGCACCTAAATTGAACCAAACTGACTGGTCTATTTAATTCTCTTAACTGCTAGGGAGTTGGCATTTTGTTGTCTGGTGTATTCGGAACCGTGAATGGATCTTCAGTATCTATGTAAGTGATATTGGCAGCCTCAACTGTTTCGGTTTTGTTGCTTTATCTGACATGAACCTATTTTATGTTTTTTCAGTGAGAATGCTGGCCTTTTGGCACTGACCCGTGTGGGCAGTCGAAGAGTGGTACAAATATCAGCTGGTTTCATGATTTTCTTTTCGATTTTTGGTAAGTTAAAACTTTTCTCTTCTAAAGCCATCAATAATGTGGATTATAGATAAAAATGAGCAGTTTAGACAAAAATTAATTCTGGTTGTAGCTCAGTGGTAAGAGGCAAATTTCTAATTTTTTAAGATAAGTTTTCTGATTATACCCATACGACCCATTACAGATAAAACACAACCCATTTGACTCATTACATATAAAGCACAACCCAGTTGACCCCTTAGCTAAATGCGTCGATATAGCTACCTCTCACATGGATGTAGATGACATTTGACACATGACAAGATTTATTTAAAAAAGCCTATTGGTCTTGTGCTGGGATTCAAAATATTATTTCAAGCATATTAAATGGTCGTATGCAGGGAAATTTGGAGCGATATTTGCATCGATTCCAGCACCCATTGTTGCTGCTTTGTATTGCCTTTTCTTTGCATATGTTGGTAAGTTTAAAGATTCTCAAAACCAATATTGTTTCCTTTTACAAATCTATGTTTTAAAAAAAAAAAAAAATACTTCCACGTCGTGCTTTGTTTGTGCAGGGTCAGGTGGTCTGAGCTACCTACAATTCTGCAACCTTAACAGTTTCAGAACAAAATTCATTCTAGGATTTTCGTTCTTTATGGGCTTGTCCGTGCCCCAATATTTCAATGAGTACGAAGCTATCAATGGTTACGGGCCGGTCCACACTTCTGCAAGATGGGTATGCAGAATGAACTTTCATTTTTCAAATCCCACTAATATTTCTAAATTTTTATATGTTCATGATGCATGGTTGGCTTTTGAGGTCTAACATATTGACTTTGAAGTTCTAAATATTGTGTTTATGTTTGTTAATGAGCTCATATAAGTCAGAAATTCAGAAGGTAGAAGGCTTGTCCTTCTAAAAATCGAATTTCAGCTGATTTTTACATGCTCTTGAGGCATGGTTGACCTTTGAGGTCTAACATATTGATTTTGAACTTAATCATTGACTAACTCTTTTCAATCATACAAATTTATTAAACAGCTGATTCGAATATATAACTATGGCTACAATTAGAAAAATGTTGATGTTTAAGCTTGTAACAAACTCATAGCAATCAGGAATTCAAAATTTGTAAAAGGTTTGACCTTCAAAAGTCAGATTGCAGCTGATTTTGTATGTTCATGAGATACTGTCGACTTTTAAGGTCTAACATATTGATTTTGAATTTCAAAAATGACGTTTTTTTCTTTAATGTTTTGAAGATGTCGTTTGATAAACAAATTAGTATTTTTAACCACAGATGCAAGTAGAAAGATGTTAATGTCCAAGTTCCTAACAAACTCGAAGCAACTTGGAAACTAAAAGTAGAAGGCTTGACCTTTAAAAAGTCAAATTGGACCTCTTTTCACCTTAAATGATGCACCTTTTTATGTGAATTTGTAGTTCAACAACATGGTGAATGTTCCTTTCTCATCTGAACCATTTGTGGCTGGCATTTTGGCTTACTTTTTGGACAACACTCTACACAAAAAAGACAGTTCGATAAGGAAAGATCGCGGCAAACATTGGTGGGACAAATTTCAGTCCTTCAAGACCGAACCAAGAAGTGAAGAATTCTACTCATTGCCCTTCAATCTCAACAAATACTTCCCATCTGTGTGAAACTAAGAAGTCAAACATATCTTCTCAAAAAGGTACTGCATTATAAACAAAACAAATTATAAGCTAAAATTAGTACAAGTTTAATCCAATCCGTGAATGAATCTTAAAAACATTCGTTAATTACTTTTATTTTTGTGTTACTGTAAAGTTGACTGGTAGTATATTTAAGTTAAAGGAAAAGGATTGTTTTTGTTGGTCTTTTGGCAGAATTATTGATTTGATTCCTCATTATTGTTTATGTAGTCAAAGGCCCCAAAGGTGCACGCAGTGCAACAAATACGCCTTGTGTTCATTAAGACGCACAAGCGCATAATAATTTGAGAAAACAAGCCAATTTATGCAAAATACCTGTTTGAACCGGCACCTAGTCTAAACAAAACAAAAAATTGTTTAAACAATCCCAAAAGTCCAAAACAACCTAAACTAGCCTAAAATAACTTGCGTATTTACATGTATGTCTTGCTTGTCTTGGACCCTCGCCTTTTAAGCGTCTTGCGTCTAGGCGACAAACTCGCCCTTTGTGCCTTGCAGGGCTGGCCCAAGGGAGGGGCGAAAGAGGTGGCTGCCCAGGGCCCAATTCTTAAGGGGTCCAAAATTTTTGAAAAAGTTTATATTATATATTAAACAATTTTCTATAAAATTGACTCATTACATATTTTAAATTACTCCATTTTAATCAAATATGATTTTGGTTAACCCATTTAATTAGTCTGTCATGCATAAAAATTTTCAACCCATTAAAAAACCTGTAAAAGAATTCTTTTCGTTTGGGGCCTATTTTTCTAACTTGCCCCGGGCCTAAATCCTCAACACTGGCCCTATTGCCTTATGTAGGTGCACCTTGAGCCTTTAACTACCTAGGTTCGAACCGAATATTTAATTCTTTAATGCTTACAGAATACCGTTAACCTTTTGAAATAAAGTTGACAAAACGGGCTAGGTGGTTGTACATGATTTTTATAGATGGGTCGAAACGGGTCAAAATGGGTTGACTCAACACCCATTTTATTTACATCTTTAAACTTTTTATAATATCTAGCATGTCAGGATATTATGTTATAACATTATTGCATGCTGGATCGGCGACTTTTATCTCATTTTGGTGGGAAATATTTTTAGAATAAAAGTGGACTTTTTGGTCAGCATATTTACGTAGCATGCATGAACATCTTACAAATGTACTCAATAAGTCACTAAAAGAACATGAAATCCAGCTTAAAGTGTCACATAATTAGCAGCAAAGTATCCTATAAAAAAGGTGATAAAGTGGAGGTGCAAATGGAATTTTGAGCTGGGCTTTTTATTATTTAACATAAAAGAGTTCTTTAATTGGCATCATTTTCCTTTTGTTATATTCCCTTGGTGGGTCTCCTGCCCAACTCAGAGTGTTTATGTTGCTATTAAGTTGGTTTTGAAGATTTTAATGACATCTTTGGATTACATATGGTTTCAAGTTATAAACCGTAAACCGACTGTATACACTTCAAACCAGTCAAACCAGCTGACTTGGTCCTTGTTTGCCTGGTTTCAAAAGATTATAAACACTGCTAATCCACTTTTTTTTTATTATTATTTTTATTATTTTTAATTTTCGGTTTCAAAAGATTATAAACATTACTAATCCACCTTTTCTTTCTTTCTTTCTTTTTTATTTTAAATCCTTACTATCAGTGATTTGCTTATTTTTTTGAACGGTAAATGTGCGACCGTGCTTCGGAGGATATGCGTTATCTTAATCGGGTCCGTCTATCAGTTTCCCAACCGGGACCGCATCCCAACCTCTTAGGAAGAAACTCATTACTGGAAAAACCTTCAGGCTTAACTCTGAATATTTGCTTAAAATGATACTTAAATCCACAACCTTTTAATATTTACATGCAATGAGTATTTTACTTTAACCAGTTAAAAAGATAATAATTTATTTTTGGAATACGAAGTGAGTAAAGTTTTAGCCTTTTAAAGGCTAGAAAGGTAAGCAAATGAAGCTACTTTAGCCACCACATATTATGATTAAATGTGGTGGTGTCAGTCACATTTGTTCAACTTTACCTTGATTGTGTAGGTGTAAATGTTGGCTCAATGATCACACAATGTTTGTTATATGTGATTTTCATGGACCATTCTATTACATCACTCATTATAACCTTATAGACTAGATTTCCTTTGATAAAGAGCAATGATCAAATTGTAGAATTTAGATGGGTCCATTAAAAAAATATTGAAAGGAACCCATCATTTTCTATTGCTGTCAATAATATTATGCGTGGTTGTATGTATTCGGGTTTGGCATCTCGCAAGTTGCAAACCTCGGTTCGAACATGCTAGCAACCGGTGAGAAATCGGCTTAGACCCGAATCGTCTCAAGTGAGTTCAAGTTTTTCTTGGAACCGGGTTGGGGATCTATGCATATATGCCATTTTTCATACTGTTTACTTCCTATGTTTTATATATTTGTATATAAATTATAAAATATAATGTTATTTTTATAATAAATAATTAAAATTCTCTTCATTGCATATTAAAAGTGGGTGATAAAATAAGAAGTGGTAAAAATGTTGTATTCAATATCTGTGTATAAATGTTGATAATGTGTATAAATGTTGTATTCAATATCTGTTTTTTTCTTGAAAAGGGGTTTAGTTAAAGTTAGTGTTTTCAAAGAAATTTCATTTGTTTAAGTAACATCTCAAGTTTAAATTGAGTTAGACACATTTTAATTATAAAATAGACATTTTTCATATTTATCTTTTAGTTATTACCAAGATTATTGTTGTTATAACCTAATTTAATCTGTAATGAAATATTTAATAGATATTACTAATTATTATTTTTAATTGAAATTACACAACCCTTAAGCATTCATAATAGCATACAATTATATTCATTGATCGTATTACATACGAAGTACATCTTGATATATTATTTTATGCTTCTAATATATCGAAATACATATCATATTTTTAACGATTAGCATCTTACTGAATTGGTATAAGATAATACAAAGATTTTTAGCAAAATTTTGTAAAATACATCAACTAAATCGGTTTTTTTTATTCTTTATGTTTAGATAACTTGTCATAAATTGCTGATTTTGGGATTATATAATATTTGGTTGCCATTTCCTTGAAGATATACAATTTTTTAGTATGTTCGATTGATGAAAACTATTGAAAAGGAAAAGTTGTTGAATGCTAGCCACTGGTTGGTTTTCATCACAATTTTACCCAAAAAAATTGGTATATAATTATTAAAATTTGTACACACTTGAAACACAAATTGCTGTACATATGCATATTAATATAAAAAAGGATTTTATTTTATTTTATTCTTGAATGGGAGTAGTACATTTAAGACAGGAAAGCTGTATTTTATACCTACCTCTGTACACATGTCCATAAAAAATATATTAAATTTAATTAATTAATCATTTTTGGAGTTTTTTCGTTTAAAGTGTGTGATGCATATTATAGTTTTATCATACAAAAAAGAGTAAATTACATGAACAGTCACTGGGGTATGCACGTAGTGGCGGAGCTTGAACTCCTTCGTACGGGGGGCGGGATCGAAACTAATTTTTTTACGGGGGGCGAACTCGATATTTATACAAAATTTACACTACCTGACAAAAAATTTACACTATCGGACTAAAATTTAACACTACTGGCGAAAAAAACAGGGGGGCGGCGGCCCCCTCGGCCCCTATTAAGCTTCGCCATTGTATGCACGTATTACAACTTTAGTCCTTACTTTCAGTAAATTACAAATAAGAGTCTGAACTATGCAAAGAGTGCACGCTGACAGTTCCTAATATTAAAAAACGTTAAGTTTCTCTGTTAGTTTTTAAAAAGATCAAACTACCCATTCTTTTTTATCTTCTTCTCCACATTCAACATCAACCACCGTCGCCTCTATCCTCAACCCACCACCACCACGGCCTCTACTCTCATCCCATCATCACCATAACTGCCAGCATCCTCAATCCACCACCAACGTCACCGTAGCACACTCAACCCACCACCACCGTCGCTACCTCTACCTTCAACCCACCACCACCACCACTGCCGCCTCTACCCTCTACCCATTATCACTGTTGTTGCCTGCACTCTTGACCCACCACCACACATTATAAGTTGTGATCTAAGAGAGAGAGAGAGAGATAGAGAGAGAGAGAGAGAGAGATAGAGAGAGAGAGAGAGAAAGATAGAGAGAGAGAGACATAAACAGATACTTAGATGGAGTGCTGGTGGTGGTGACAATGTCATGAAGATGATGTTTGATTTCTCACATGATGGTAAAGAAGTGGTGGTCATGAAGATGAAGATGAAAATAGTGGAATAAGATGAAGATGAAAGTAGTGGAAGAATATGAAGATGAAGATGATAGAAGAAGAGGAAGGAAGGGGTGAGGTGAGGTGGGTGGGATTTGGAAGGGGTAAGTTAGGTTTTATTTAGAAATTATAATTTTTAAAATTTAGAGATATATTGGTAATTTTACATTAATTTAACTGAGAAACTTAACTTTTGTTAGCGCCGGGGACTGTCAATGTGCATATCATGCAAAGTTCTGGCCTACATCTGTAATTTATTGAAAGTGGGTACTAAAGTTATAATACGTGCAACCACAGGAACTGTCCGTGTAATTTACTCTAAAAAAATTTACATCATATTCATGAATTTAACAATAATATACAATGCTAATAACAAATAAAAAAATTTTGTGCCTCAAACGGTTTTAAATAGATTAAAAACAAGTAATCTTTAATTGTAAGTAAAAACTCATTTAAAGTTTCCCTTTTCAATTTCTCTTCATAATTTAGGGTCCGCAGGGCGTTCACCGGCTTCGGCCTCGGGTATAGTCGGGTGAAATGTGTGTATCGTCGCGAGGTAAAGTGTGATTCAGATTAATGATGTGGATTTGGTATTTGATATAATGTTAGTCTAATTAAATTAAGGTTTTTAAATAATTGATGTTTTTTTTGGGGAGAGTAAAATGTTAGATTTTCAATCAAGGTACCTTGACTTATTCTGATGGTAAGACAATATACTTATCAATCAAATGTTATGAGTTTAAATCCTGTAAAGGTTATGTTTAAAGTAGAGAGACTGAGTGTTCGTCTTTAGAAACAAAAATAGTAAAAGTTATTGAATTAATGAAGAACTTGTATAAAGCCCTAAAAGGTGACTAGGGTTGATCCATCGGCCAAGACTAACCGTGTTGATGGGATGACAAATAAAGTCTTGATTATAAGGAATAACCAAGAGCGTATACCTCACCACATATGCCTTGATGGGTCGTTGTGATTATTATGATTTCGACATACCATGTCTTATGTTTATCTAAGGCTTGTTGACACAACATTAATGTACATGATCATGGCATGGATGCCATAATTTAAAAGAATGCCTGACGTTTATTTATTTAAAAGCAACTTTAGATGGTTAGTCTTAGTCTGTTTCTCATATCAACCATCTAAATAGTTGGTAGATCGGCAATTCTTGACAGATACTAATCTATTCTTTTTAAACAATTTCATAATAGTTATTACTCAATTTAAAGAAATAATTGAAGGTGGTTATTTTGTAACTAATCATTATAATATTTCAAAGGATTATTAGATTCGGCGTCTTTGGTGAGTAATGAGACTCAAGTTAGCCTGGATTACGGTATATTCATATACTATCTCACATAATCGATTTCTATGTATAAGCTTTATTATAGATGCAAAAACGCAAGGAGTTAAAACCACCTTGGATTGTGTAACAGATACGTGATTCTAGGTTGGGAAGAAGGTGAGTCTAAGGTTAATGAGTGGGTTAACAAGCAAAAAGTACAAAACTCTAAAAAGAAATTCTCGAGAATCGAGTACGACAGATCTATAGTCAATTGAGAACCGTTTATTCCCGTTAGACACGCTACTTTGGCTTTTTGAAAACCATGTCACTTTTTGCTTAGAACTACTCTCAAAACAATTCCATCATATTAGAAGCACTTGTTTTTAGCATCTTTAAAAGATGTCATTTGAAATGTCTAGAGTAACAGAACCATCATCAAGAATTAATTTTGGTGCCATGATGGGTTGAAAGCTTTAGACCAATAGTCACATAACAACTAAAGCTTCTAATTGTACATAAAAGTATCTTAAGGGGCTGAAAGTATTCAATATAATAAGCCTAGAGACTATGATTGTAAATCACCCATTTTTATGCCTGAGTGTGATCAGCCAGGCTATACCAGCAAATAGGAAGGGTATATTGTGTTCCAAAAAGTAGATCCCCCAAAGTGGATATGTTCATTGATCCCTTAATAATTGTTTTTAAAATTAATAAGATAGCATAAAGTAGCAAATAATTTAATAGTTTCTTATTTGAATATTATTTAATTATTAATGCAATAATACATAAGTGAGTATATATGCACATATAGATGGTCTAAATACTTTTTTATTAGACTGCTAAATAGTATTTGAAGTCTCTATTTTATGTTATCTATACAAAGAGAAAATAAGATGGGGATTCTACTATATACATTTAAGAAAAATATGAGGCTTGTAAAAACCATATAATTAAATATACCAGTGTTAAAAAAATTCTATAATTTTTTAAAGCTATATAATCTTACAAAATAATATTTTAAAGCTATTAATAACTTGAAATTTCTGAAAAAATATAAATTTCTATAATTTTATGTGAGCATTTAGTATTTGAAATATGTTTTTGGGTGAGTTTGAAATCACCTTTCTGATAATGAGAATTCAAACATGTAACTTATGAATGATAAGCTTGTAAACAGGGATCCATGATACCCACGTAAAAACTAGCAAACATGACTAAGATATAAGAATGTGTATGAGATATAATTTTTAAAATCAATATCTGAGATATCAAAACCGTGCGAAAATTATTAGATATACATACACATCCATAACACACATAAAATTGAATAAAAGGGAAAATATTTCAAGAATCATATAAACACTTTTGTGTAATGTTTTAATTGTAATTCTTCAATTAATTATCTTTTAGACTTGAAAAGGTAAAAAGGTAAAAATATAAGTTTGTGATTTTGCAATTTGCATGTCCCTTTCTCCTCTGCTGTTTTTCTCTCCTAAAATCTATACGTAACAACTTTTATTTACTTTTATGATAAACCGGATTATAGATAACATACAAATTTTCATGTAATCTGATGTAATCTGATCATAGAAGTGTATATAAAAAACTTACTATTGCAATATTTTTTAAAATAAAATTCAAACATATGAATATGATATGGATCGTGTGTATAAATGTAAAGTTATGTCATTTACATAATAATTCCAAACAAACAACATTATATAGTTAATATCACAATACATGTCAACATGATAATGATCGAAAAAGAAATTAAAGAAAAAACTATATGCACATAGGAATAAAGTTAAGCCAATCATCTCCGAGCAACAATCATCTTTTCCCCTGCATAAGTTCATGTTTTTCACACATTCTATTTTGCAAGAAACACCTTTGGATCATTGGTTGTTATCCTACCATGACCATCTACACACAAACAGTAAAAATAAGTATGTAATAATATTATTAAATATCCATCATCTCACATCCTGGTTTATTACGACCGGATTTTGGTAGAATATATAAACATAACTGACACTAGTATGAAAATTTCTTAGCTGAACGATTGGAACTTTTTAAACATACTGACTATATGAAACCAAACAAAATACCAGTTTGAACAATTTACCGGTTTAACACCACCACAAACACCTCTAGATACTTCATTTATTCGTAGTGGTCCATCACATGGAAAGCGAAGGAGATGGTGGCTAACGAATGGCGGAGGTGGGTGATGACGATATGTAATCTTGACAAGATTAACTTGTGTTTAGTGACATCTACACACAACAAAGACAACATAAGTATATAACCATTAAAGATAAGAGTGTAATTTGTTGAGAAATAATAATATGATGATCAATAACTTGGAAAATCCGACAGTTACAAGATCACTTTTAGATTGAAACTATTTGGGTTTACACTAAATGTCAATTGGATAAAACTCAAGTTTGAAAACAAATTATGATTTTTGTGTGTGTGAAAATCATTAAGTAGAAGAGAAGAAAAAGAAGAAACCAGACTGACCTATTTTTTATTCAATCTTGCAGGGATGAGGTAACTTTCTTCGGCAATTATAATATACAATCTTGACAGTTTTAACCTCCTCGAGTTTACATGTGAAATTCGAGAAAATCAGATTTCTATGTATTTTTCGTAAAACAATATTTACCAAAATAAAAAAATTTCCAAGCCTTTTTCCCGATTGTCCCCTTGGAACCCCAACCAAGGGTGCTGCCCGCGAACCCCCGCCAAGAGGGCGTTGCCTTCTTGGAATCCCTATTGCTTAGGAGTTTCGCCCCTAAAAAGATTTCGACACGATAAACTCAAACAAGTGCGCACTCATCATCTTATGTTTTGTTTGATGGATATTATAATCATATTGGTTATTAGTCAATCCAATTACACTAAAATATATAACATAATTATGTTATATTCCCATTATCTCACAGTCTCGTTTTCTACCAACGGCTTTTGACGGCTAAACACAATCAATTGATACGGTAATTTGAAAATTTCTAAGCTAGAAGAGTAAAAAAAAGTTTCCATGAGACCAAACTAAACCAATAAACTGGTTTAAACGGTTTCTGCGACTTAAACCAAACAATGAACACTTATAGTTTTTTCATCTATTCATGGTGACATGGAAAGCGAAGGAGATGAAGGTTAATGGATGGTGGATTGGTGGTGATGGTTGGATGACAATATATACACTTGACAAGATTAACTTTAACGAAAAAGAACTAAATAACAATATTTTTTTACGTTTGAAAAATATTATTTGAAAGAATGAAGCATTTGGCCTTAAAATTCTTATAGACAACTTATAGATATTAATAAAATTAAATTCAAAGGATTTTATAAATCGAACTGGAAATGCATCTCCATCTCAATATATGTCTATATTTCATATATGAAATGATCAAAAGGGTTTGACCAAAAGCGTCCACATGAAGCTATTGATTTTGACTATAAAATTAAATAAAATTCTAAAAGTCAAAGCTAAAGACCATATTTTCAATATGCATTTAAGAAGACGGTGGAAAACTATTAAGCATAGCATTAAAGATGGGCGTGCCCGTCTCAGTCAACTCTTTCTAGGCCAATAAAAAGATATTAAAACTTGTAAATTTTGTAAGTACAATTAAAAATAATTATATATCTACATTAAAAATAAACAGTGACTTTGTTTGTTTTATACGTGGTCAATACGAGGAATATGCATTTGGTTTGTTTTTATACGTGATCAACAAAAGAAATAGACATATGGTTCTGATCTAAAAAATTGGTTGGTAACAACTATGAAAGGTTTATTTTTTAAAACATCATCGTTTATTAAAAATTTTAAAAATATTTTAAAGCAAAAACATCAGTTACCTTTAAATAATTAGAAAATTAATTTGACATAAGATAAAGACTAAAATAAAAATGCAGAAACTTTATAAATTTATATTAAAATTATTAAATAATAAAATTTAGTCATATTTATCAAAATACTAAATACTTAAATTGTTCATACTAAGTTTTTTAATTAAGTGAAATGTCTATTTTGTCCTGAAATAATACTTTATAAGGTAGTATATATAGTGAGTTGTCCCGTGCGATGCAGCGCGTGTCATTAACGCTCTTCTCCGACCTGTCTTAAACATTAATCATAGTTGAGTATTATTATTATTATTACTATTATTATTATTATTATTATTATTATTATTATTATTATATTTTTATAAAAGTATTTAATGTAGTAAATTAAATAATCTAACATTATTAAATAATATAATAAAAAATTATTAAATGATAGAAAAAATAAGAATAATTGTATGAAGTACTTGTACCTTATGCTTAAAAAATTGTATTAGACGTCTTAAATATTTTTAAAATTATATTTGTGCCCCAAAATAGATGCTTTATATGGTAACATAGATAACTAGTAACCAAAACCCACATCCCACCATTAACCAAACACTAGTTTCACTAATTTTATAGAATTTAGATAATTTTTATATACTTTATTATTTTTAAAAAAATATATATTTAAAACAAACATCATTTTATCGTTAACACGCGTGTATTATTGTTGCACTTATTTATTTTTATTAGAAACAACTTTTTTACAATTGTATTACAGTGTGCGAAAACGATGTTATCATATTAATACAATGTTTTAATCATATTAACAAGTGTTGTTATCATTTTTTGAATGTGTTTTACGTGATATATTTAACTTATACGATATTATTATTTTCTAAACATATTGTTACGTGGATAATGAATTTACATTGTGTTGTAATTCGCATAGATCTAAAGGTGGCTATTTTGATTACAAAAAAGTTTGTTCCATTATGAATATGTTATGATGCACTTAGGTATGGAAACGAGTGTTGATATGGGTTGTCCAAACTCTATTTTTATAAATAAACGCAGATATTCTCACATATAAAACCTATGCATGTACACCTGTTACCTTTCTATTGCTTTCTATACTTTTTATAAAATAATCACTTTAGACAAGAACTCTTCCCGTCTGAGATGACGAAACTGACTTGCATTATAATGAAACAAGGCTAATGTAACTCTGGTTATATGTTGTATTGATCATTCAAAAAGTTGCATTAAATCTTGAAACTATTGCTTTATGCTTAAAAACCCTTTTTATTAAAGGATTATTTAAAACAACTTTTATGCTAGATACTACAATAATTTTTGTTAAGAGATATAATTTTTTCTCACATGTTGCTTCTGGAATATTATATTATGCTCATTTTTCTAGTAGTGTTTTTATAAAAATAAATTTGATAGAAGTTTGTTTTATAAACGTTGTGTTTGCTACATGTTTATGAAAACATGAATACACACTAACTTTGTTCTTAATTACTTACATTAAGTGAAAATTTATTATCATCGTCATTGTTGCCGTCATCATCGTCATTATGTTTAGTAGGATGCTATATTGAACCTTCAAAACATAAATATCAATTGAAATTCTCAAAGTATAGAAGACAACGGACGATTGTTGTCAAACAAGGAAAAGATAAAAGAAGGCATGTATAAGGGCGTCCAACTTCCGACATTACCGAAACACAACACAAACATAACGAGAAAATAATCGCGTTTTAAGTTAACATATCAACAATTTTAATAAACAAGACAGATTTATGTTAATCTATATAATTAAATAGGACGTTCGTATTGACTTATTTAACATGTTTAATTAATCATATCGACCCACCTACTCATTTAACCCTTACATCCTAACCTTTCAATCCATTTGACACATTTAAATAAGTTAGACTGATCATATTGAAGTTATATAATTTAAAGTGTATCTAAGTTTTGATTGATAGTTTTATCACAAATAAAAATACGAGTCGGTTTCTAAATTCAACCCGTCAACTCTACACGATGGTCGGTACTTGCATCTTAATTTACTTGTAGAGTGTAATAATGGGCGCATGAAAGAAGAAATGATGTGGCGAAATACGGTGAGGATAGCGTATAACTACAGAATATTTGAAGACAATTGGCAGGCTTTTTATTCATGACCTCAGAAAATGAACCAATTGCTGTTGCATCACGCAATCAATAATTTTATCCCCAAAAATAGTTTTACGTACACATGCATATTAATGCCTTTGTTTTTACTCTTGTTTTCTATTCATTTTCATTCTGTTGATATTTATTAGTTTTATTGTTCTCATTTAATCTTTTATATTTCTATTTTGGTTCAACATTTCTGAGCCATGTTTGATTTACAACTAAGGTTCTAACTTTTATCAAATTTGTTATTGTTCTTGTTTGTTTATGTTAATTTTATTATCTTTTATTTTTTAGAACGACGAGATTGTAGCTTCGTCTTGTCTATCAGACAACGATTGATCATGCCAGGCCTATAAGATGGACCACAAACGACCCTCTACAAAGCCATTGTCAGGACCAGACAATGAGATCTGTTAATCCCTCTCAAGGTTAAATGGTCAAATTGAATCCTATTCGGGTAAGATCTTTTTATATTATCATTTATTTGAATTATAAAGTGATGAATAGGAAAATGTGAAGATGAAAAAGGATTCAAACTTGGATAATGTTAATCACTATAACGTGTGTAGAAGACAACTAATAATGTAAAGTTTATTTTGCATGTCCATTTGGGGTGGGGGTGGGGGGTACCCTTACAAACGGTATTGGAGAGCTGATGTGAAAGGAAGGTGAGAGCGGTGAATGAGACCTAATGTAGGGGAGCACCGCCCTCATGATTGAATGATTGGAGAATGAGAGCGGATGGTAGGAACGATCACATACGAATGAGCGGAGAGTGAGTGAGATAGAATATTATAAATTATGTAATAAATATTGTATACTTAAGTGAATGAGTCTCGGGTAATCTTGAAACACCACCCCACCTATTTGAATGAGAGTTAGCAAGTGGGTTGAAAAAAGACGGTCCCCTAGGTGGAGTGAATAAGTGCGGTGCTCTTATTCACCCACACCCTACTGCCTTAAATCATCTTATAGCAACCCGTGAAAATTTAATCATTCAAATTCTTCACATGAGAAGTGAGTTAGATTTATGCATAGGAGATTATTGTATCCTTATCATATCAATAAGACTATTTAAAAAACTCGCATCTTGCTCAAAACGCACTTGAAAGAAAACGTATTTAAAATCAGCTCGTCTGCAAAACTTGCTGAGCTCATTGCCAATTTTCTAAGTCAATTCATGTTACTCCTCATACCATTCACATCGGCTTATCACTTCCACTATAATAATTATTTTTGATTTGGGTTTAATTTCTAGTTACTTTTGCTTGTTTGTTTAATATTTCGTTCATAATTATAATTACGAGCGAAATCAAATTAATGAAAGAATATGATAGTTGTGATATTACAATTGTCTAGTAATAAAAATAAAAATAAAAAAAACATAATTATCAGCTTACAATATGATTAACTATTAACTTACAAGTGATAATTTGAACTTTTTTTCATAAACTAAAAACCTTAGACATGTTATTTGATGACATAATAACCGTCGGCCAGTAAACTTGTAGTCAATGCTAAACTTAATATTTACAAAATAAATTAAAAAAAAATCATCATTGATACCATGTGGTCCTTTCACTGCCTGTTGCCTTCCATTTCCCATATATATATACACACACTCGCCGGAGATCCCCCTACTTTCTCAACAAACACACCACCACCAACACCACCGCCGCCACCACCACCGCCGCCACCACCATCTCCGACCACCGCCACCACCATTAAACCATCGATATGGGCAACTGTCAAGCTATAGATAATGCAAGTCTGATAATTCAACACCCCAACGGAAAATCCGAGAGGCTGTACGCCGCCGTCTCCGCCGCCGAGGTCATGAAGCTCAACCCCGGCCACTACGTCGCCCTCCTCCTCACCACCACCCTATACTCCTCCCGTCCTCCGCCCAACGCCGCCGGGAGACCAGTCAACCACGGTGGTGGTGCCGGCGGCGCCACCGCCGCCCAGCCGCTGCGTATTACTCGCATCAAACTTCTCCGGCCGACTGAGAGCCTCAACGTCGGACATATTTATCGACTCGTCACCACCCAAGGTGTGTGTTGTTAATTGTTAGCATAATATTTTTTTACCGGATACACAATTTTTTACTTTACGACTATTTTATCCTTAAAATTATGATACATCTATTTTATATGATTTTAACTCATAATTTTTAACTAAGCAATACATTAATTTACCACCAAGTATCACTTAAGAGACCGGTGGTAAACATGTAAGTGTATTTACCTTTACAAAAAATCGAAAGTTCAAATCCTGTAATATGCAGATATAAGTCATACAAATAGATTAAAACTATTTTAAAAAAGAAATTATTTTTTTTATCAGCAATACCTAAAATTTGTTAAATAAATACACTACAACTTGCTACGGAGGATTTTAACCTCGGACATTTTAATTGTGTGACATACCATTTAATCATAATCTATTTTTGAGTAATTCATTGCTTTATCAACAAAAGAATGAGAGTTGAATTTTTGCAAAATGCAAATACAGATGATACGTGTAGATTAGAAGCTATTTAGAAAAAAAAGTTAATTTTTTTTATCATCAATTTAGGTGCACCACTTAACCATATGTAACATCAACTTTAATCAATTTTCTTTCATTTTACAGAGGTTATGAAAGGATTAATGGCGAAGAAGAACAGCAAAATCAGTAATAACATGATTAATCCCGTGGGTTCCGACCAACCAGCGACCGGAAGATCTAATCGATCAGAAACAACACACCACCAGGTTAGAACAATTGCATTTGAATCAATCCTCTGTGCGTTATCTTGATGTTCATTAAATTTTACAGTAAAACATATATAAAAATGCTCATGAATAATCTTGAATGTATGCAGATGGCGAAATCGGAGAAAGATCGGAGGACGGTGAAGGCGTCGGCCGGTGGGATGAAGGGAAGAGGGTGGCATCCATCGTTAAACAGTATCTCAGAGGCATCTAGCTAGCTTGATTAACAATAATGGAATCACGATGTTAATATTGACCCTGATGATGAATCTTTAGTTTTGGTTTCAGTTTTTGTATGAATCCTGTAGGATTATCAAAATCAATGATTAAGGTTTCTTTAAAAAGGGGTTTTTAGTGTTCTTCGATTGGTTTTGTATTATATGCGATGAAGATTAGTTGTGCAGGATATTCATAGTTTTTGAATCGAAGGAGATGCAGAGTTGTTTGATAATCTTTTTTTAGAATAACTTCTACTATACTAACATAGACTGTACAGAGGAGACAGCTGACAGTAGAAACTTTAATAAAATCACTGTAAGTTTAATATTGTTATAAAATTGAATTTTCTTAATGGTCCTAATATAGTGACACTTATTTAGATAAATCGACATCCTCTTATACGTTGCGTATGAGTCCATATGCTGCGTATAGAGTCGAAAACACTGAAAACGAAGAAAATTCAGGGGGGGGCTGTCAGAGGGCTATACGCCCCATATAGCCCTATACGACCCCCTATACGTCACATATGAGGCTATACGACGTGTATAACAAATTTCGACACTGACTACGAGAAAAAATTCAAGGGGCTGTCAGAGGGGTTATACGCCCCGTATAGAGCTATACGACCCCCCTATACGACGTGTATAGGGCTATACGACAGGTATAGAAATATGGGATGTTAATTTATAATTTTGGAGTGTCTAAATATCTATATCCTTTTATAATGTTCTCTTTTTTAAAATTAAATGACTTGAACAAAAGATATATAAACTTTGGTTGCTATTTGGTGTTTATCTTTTATATGATTTAAACGGACAACTTTTTTTTTTTTTTTGAATGACAGATTAGTGGTCAGTAATTAGATAGTAACATCAAGTTAGTAATATTTATGATATTCAAGAGAAGCAAAGCTTTTCACATCCCCTTTAAACCATTAGACCAAAAGAACATTGACATTTAAACGGCCAGTTATATTTAACTTGTTTGATGTTTAGGGAATTTTTTCCATCATTACTAATTTAAGGTTAATCTTAGATAAAGAATTTCAATAAATAACAAAGCTTTATTATGATACTGGGGTATATATCTCACACTAAAAATGTTAATTTTAAGTCTTACTTAGAAACATAAGATAAGTTTACGTTGAAGTAGAATAGAGTTACATAATGACCGTTTGAGAAAAATTAGACATTCATAAGATTTAAACAATAATATTAAAACTTAACTGGATTTTCAGGGTAAAGAAGCAATAAAGATTTCGGTGAAATAAGGTAAAGCATTTCTTATTTTGAAATATTCCTTTTTTTTTTTTAAATAAGTATAAGTCACGATAATGGATACTAAAAAGAGTTTTAGTTACTATTAGGTGAAATATATCTTTTTTATTCAATTCTTTTTGTAAAAAGTTAAAAAAAGTACGTTGAGAATTTAGTTTTAGCGATGAAAATAACGGTAACAAATGTTGTATTTATTTATAGTTGTAACAAAGTTGAAACAAATTATTTAATATTTAAGGTTTTCTTTAAAGATATTTGGGAAAAACAATTATTGATAATTCAGTTAACCTGCTCGAAAGTACAATTCTATTACATTATGTACGAACTAGACTAGTATATGTTTGTTTGATTTTAATAATATTAAATGTTCAATAAACTACTTGTGAACTTAACACTGATAATTGCATATTTTATTATATCTATTATTTCAATATTAAATGTTCAATAAACTACTTGTAAACCTAACACTGGTACTGGCATATTTATTAATGCTATTTGAGTTAAAAACAGCTGTTCAAATCTTATAACTTATAGTGTATTTATGAAAGTTATTATAACCCTAATAAATAGCTTTTTTATATTACAACGAAAGAATCAAAACATTTAATAAACACAATCCATTCAAGCAAGTCGTTTAATATACCACCCGGTCTTAAAACTTTATCCTGTCCATCTTTCCGTTTAGCCACGCTGTCTTCATGTCTTAAAACTTTATCCCGTCCATCCTTTGGTTTAGAACAACGTCTTCACATATTTTCCATTGTGAAGTGAAGTCATAATTATGTCTTCCAAAAATGTTGATTTTTCCTTTTATGACGTACAATATTTTAACATAAATTTCTCATGTATTGCGAAGAAGGTAAAACATATATAAAGTCAGAAGTATTCCTTGAGTTTTTATTTTGTAGTGATAAGTGTTCAATGATATATAACATGCCAGTTTCACATGTTAACAAGTGTTTTATTAGTGTGCGATAAATGTTTTTTATGATTTTTTTATCAGTGTTATAGAAGTTTGGAATATAAACTAGAAGCTATCAAATTAAAAACTTTGATTTTAAAAGAAGTCACGCCATATATGAACCACTCAAGGAAATATTCTAATCGGCTAGATTGCCAATTGAGCGTTTGGTTCAAACTTTTCATTTGAATCTTGGAATTTAAATTTCTCAAATTCTTAATATATATATTTTTTATTTCTATTATTATTTATTTCATATGCAGATTGTGTGATATGGAATATTTTCTTCCACCACACAATATCATAGGAAATCTAACCGTAATCATTTTGTATTTCGATTTTAGATTTTAAAATGTTAGTTAGAACATGTAAAAATTAAATACTATTGTATATAAAAATGATTATCTGAAAGTCTGAAAGGATTACGCATTACTTTTAACCTCTCTTAAAATATTTGTAAAACTTGTGTATACTTGTGTGAATTTTTCGTTTACAGATCGGGAAAACACGAGAAACGAAAAAAACTTCTATTTCTAGGCTTGTTTCCTAATCATGAGATCTTAAAGGTTAACATTCAAACTCAAATTCCCATGTTCCATTTGTTATTAAAAAACATACATCTTTTGTTTAATCATAAGTGAGGGCTTGTGTTGTTTGATGATGAATGCGTGCTTGTAAACATATTCAAGTACCAAACATGGAGCAGGCTAAACAAAAGCAAGCACTTAAACCAAAACCTAGACAAAAAGTAAAAGACTTGACCAAACATCATTCTTATGTTTTCTTTATGTATCCACTCCCTTCTCTACCAACATAACACTACAAGAAATGTCTTCAATAACGGCGACGTCAATTGCGGCGACAAAGGTTAATAGCGGCGACGTCAATAGCGGTGACCTATTAGCGGCGACTTGTCGGCGCTATTGATAGGCGATCCGTTCCACGAATTTCTAGTTACTCCTAGCCATTGATCAGTCTCCTGATATAACGGCGGGGGTTAGTTCGTACCAACACCAATAGCGGCGACCCATTAGCGGCGAATTATTGGTCATTACCGGCACAGTATTAGCGGCGACCCATTAGCGGCGATTTGTCGCCGCTAATGACTTGTCACCGCTAAAAGTATTAGCGGCGACAATGGGGGCTAATAGCGGCGACATCTGTCGCCGCTAATGGTCAAAAATTTTGTAGTGATAAAAGGAACTTCAAAAAAATTTAGTTAAATATAATGAGATAGGTTACGAGGAGGAGATTGATGAGTTAAATATATGGTTTCACGTGAGTTTGAAAAAGTGTATTTTCATGTCCGAGGTTATTAGTCGGGTGAGTTTCTATATCTATTTGACAAATAAGCAAATTTGCTACATTATCATAAAATACAATCAGAATCAACCTTTAGAACCCAATCTAAAGCCTCTTCATTGTTGGGTACGTACGTTAGTTGTTAGTACCGTTAATAGAAAAATGTTTTAGTAATTCTTTGTGTTAAAACCTCGTCTCAAGGTAAGACTAATCTTAATTTCAATATACTACTCAACAATCCTAATCATCAATAGTATCCGCAGTGTCACACTTAAAACAAACCAATTTTAGTAGAGAATCACAACAATTACATAATACATTTATATTATGCATAACAATTTAAGAAAAAGATGCATGCTTTTATATAGATATGGAGTTCTTTATTAGAAATTTATTCTTTCTTAAACAACCTTCTAATTCCTAATGGGTGGGTGAAACTCGGTTTTGAATCATGATGGTATGAGAAAATATTATCCCACAAAATCTTTTGCTTTGTGCTTTTAAATGGCTAAAGATGATATATGTGGATTATTTGCGTGTGGATTTGATCACTTCGACACGATGAAACATAAAATAAAGATTTTGATTTGACTTACACGTTGTTTAATGAAATGCCTAAGAGAAGCATATGTACGTTGAAACACAAGTGTAATTTTATAAAAAAAATTAAGATATCTAGACCTGTAAATGAACCGAACGAACACGAACATCAGCATGTTCGTGTTTGTTCATTTAACTTTTACCGAACTCGAACACGAACACATTATCGAACACGATTTTGTGTTCATGTTCGTTTATTAAGAAAATAAAAATGTTCGTGTTCGTTCATGTTTGTTCGTTAAGAAGCTAAATGAACACTTCACAAACATAAACGAACACAAATGAACAATAATAAACAAACATAAATGAACCACAACAAACAAACAAAACTGAACAAAAAAAAAAATTTCTTAAATTACCATTTTGGATTTTTGGCGTATTAGTGGAAATTGAAGCTCACTTAACTTATGAGTTTCTAGTATAACTTTATACACTTATTTTTCAAATATTAACACATAATACTCTTTTATTAATATATTAATATTAATATATATAAATAAACGAACATAAATGAACAAACATAAACGAACATAAATAAACGGACATATATGAACGAACATAAACGAACGTTCATGAACATAAATGAACGAACAAAGCATGTGTTCATGTTTGTTCGTTTAATTTAAACGAACACAATTTTTTTGTTCATGTTCGTTTATTTTCTAAATAAACGAACATAAATGAACTTCCCGCCGAACAGTTCATGAACGTTTGGTTCATTTACAGGCCTAAAGACATCTGATACAATTTTTTAAGTATTAGATACAAGTGTTCTATGCAATTATTTCTATTTTGCCCTCATTTGATAAATTTCTTTTAATTAATACATTACTTAATAATTTGAGATTATTTAATTCACTACATTAAATATTATATAACTTATAACATTTTAAATTAACATTTAAATTTATAAATAAGTATTATCTTATTTAAATACTTAACTAAATACTTTTATAATAATAATAATAATTGAATTTATAAATAAGTATTATCTTATTTGAATACTTAACTATATAAACAAATACTTTTATTATTATTATTATTATTATTATTATTATTATTATTATTATTATTATTTTTTTATTTTTATTATTATTATTATTTTTATTATTATTATACATTTCTGTTAAGTACTATCTTATTTATAATACTTTAAATTCATATTAAAATATATATATTATTATTTATGTTTTTATAACTTAATACTATTTAAATTAGGTATTATTTTTTTAGACATTTAAATATATAATCACTTAATATTTACATAGTTATTATAATAATAATAATAATAATAATAATAATATAATAATAATAATAAATAATAATAATAATAATAATAATAATAATAATTATTATTATTATTATTATTATTATTATTATTATTATTATTATTATTATTATTATTATTATTATTATTATTATTATTATAATACCTAAATGTATCAACGTTTAATAAAGGCCGGAAAAGAGACTCGATAACATTTGTCGCATCACTATATATAACAAATAGAAAAATTATAAGTAGTGAAGGTGTATGTTTTCTTAATATTACCATAATAACTTTCTTTTTCTTGAAACTAATAAAGAAAACTATTTTGTTTTTTTACAATTTTACAATTATACATCTAAGGATTTTTTAAAACTAAACATAATATTTTTTCTAACTTTGTTTTTTTCTTCAAATTGATCCCTACTCATTGTATCTTTTTTTTAAAATTTTATATTTAAATATTCGAGTTATGCCAAATTTGCATTTAATCACATGATTTTTTTAAAATTTATACATAAGCCTTTGAGTTATGTCAAATTTACATTTAATCATCTGAACTTTTTTAAATTTTATACTTAAATGCTTCGAGTTATAACAAAATTTTATTTTAACCAATTTATAGTAGAGCTCGTTAATTATAGTAAAGTCATCATTTATGCATTCACTATTTTTATTTTCCGTTTCGAGCTATTTATTTTTTTATATTATTTTTTCTGTTAAATTTTTTTATCATAGTTTCGCAGGTAATATTTTTTCGAGTGATTAATACTAACGTATAAATCAACATAATTAAATCTTTCAACTATTATAATCCCCGCTGTATAGCGAGAGTCATACCTACTAGTACACATTCAAAAGATAAATACAAACATGAATATTTCTCTACTTTATTTTCTTGGATGGCCAACAAAAAGAGATTTTATTACTAAATCTAGCAAGAAGCTAGGACAGATACTAGATACAAAACATCAAAATTATAAAATTTAAACACCTATACAGTGAAGATCAAAAACCTGCCAATCATCCCAAGATAGAATCGTTTTTTACAATGGTTTTTTTACTTAAAGATACCCCAATGTCTTCACTTCCTTCAAAATCTTGTCAATAGAAACCGGAGTGCCATTATAGATCATGTCATTATGAGCCCTCCCCAAACTCTGTATCGTAATTAAAATCACTGAAGCAAAGGCTTTCTTTTTATTCCTTGAACCATTTATATAAGAATGGCATTTATAATTTCTCTACTTCTAAACTTGAAATTGGCCTCTTTGATGTTTTGTGTCAAACTATAATATTATGATGTTCAATATCTAGAAGTTCGATTCAGGTTCCATGACACTATTGATCTTTAATTACCGCCAATAAGTCCTAGATCAATTGGTTTTGGAGGAGGCATACAACAACTTTTTAAAATAGAGGTCATGGGTTCTGAGTTTCACTTGGTGCAATATGCTTCAAGTGGGTTATGAATTTTAACACAGTGGGTTTTTAGGTGGTGGGTTTCCCCTGTAATAATGCTGGTCGGGTCACCAGTGATGTCTGTGTTCGCGGGCGTGGGTGGCCTTTCACCAATGGGTTTACCCAGATGACCGGGCTTAAAAGTATTCGTTGGTCTTCAAAAAAAAGATCTTTTGCAGAACCGGGTAAAGGATCAATGCAATAGTTTCACAAAGGTTGGAGAGAAACAAACAACACTTATAAGATCAAATGAGGAACCGACAGGTTAAAACTAACAACAAATATAAAGAACACGAGCAAGAACACAAAGTGTTTAGTTTTCATAAATGCATATTGCTCCCAAGTGTTTACCAATGTTACAAGGCTTAGTTCCTAAAACTGATAAATGAAACACTTTATATTACATCTTACAGCCGGCCATACTTTGAAGGCCAGCTGGAACACTAATCTAGACGACAAAATCAATGTAAAGTCAAAGGGCAGATTGCCTTTTGACGTGTCATTATAACATGTCATAGCTCACATTCTTATCTAATATAAAAGGACAAAAAAAATACAAATTAAAAAGTTACAGACTCAATGACCATAATCTATAGTTGACAAAAGTATGGAATTGGTGAGTCTTCAGAAGTGGCAGCGGAAAATGGTTCAGCTTTGTCAAAAGTATGTCAAAGAAAACATGTATTCTCTGTATTCACAAGAAATCAGTCTCTTGGCTTCGGAAGACATTGTCGTGAAGCTTCGGAATACTTTATCTTTGGATTCGGAAGAATTGGTATTTGGCTTCGGAAGAATTGGTATTTGGCTTCGGAAGATTTGACACTTAGAGAATTTTTTAGTGCTTTTGTCAAATCTTCCGAAATAACTTTTTTGTACTTCAAAATGCATGCTGAGAAATCTTTGGTATGCATCAGTATTTAAGATAACTCTTACATCTTTAATTACCTAATTGTCAACTCAATAAATTAGCTCTCTTCTTAAAATCCGTTATATTAATTTTCAAATTCATGTTATATTGTTATTAGATGGGTGATATAACAGGTCAATTCATGTTATATTTTGATGATAAAGAAAACAAGTCAAACAAAATGCTCTTAAACAATGAAACCTTTAAACTGTACTTTTAAAAGAATACATTTACATATTATTTAATATTAAAATTAATAACACATTAGTAAAGTTTTATCTTGTAGAAAATGAGCCAAAACCTATTAAAAGGTCATCTAATCCCGGCCTAGACCACCCACATTTAAAAAGTTTTATCGTGCTCAGTTACATGAGACTATAGATAATAAATCTGCGGATTATTTGTGCGTGGATTCAATTACTTAGAAATGGTGAAACAAATAATAAGAATTATGATTTGACTCACATGTTGTTTGATGAAATGTCTCGGAGAAGCACATGTGTGTATACATATTTAAAGGTGATTACAAACATATATTTGTCTCTACTTTTAAATTTGAAATTGGCTTCTTTGATGTTTCATGTCAAACTAAAATAATATGACGTCCAATGTCTAGAAGCTCGATTCAAGTTCAACAAGACTCTTTCTTTTTAATTACCCAACTAGTATTAAGACCTATGCGTGCAGTGGAGGCGTAAGATCGTGAAAAACCTAATGTCAGGACTTCGTTGTAAACTTGCATGTTAATGGAGACATTTTTAACATGCGTAACATTATATAAGAAAAATAAAACCTTAAAGTTGATGATAAAATTCGAAAGTTTTATAATAAAAAAAAAAAGACAAAACACCTCATTCTGACAGGAGTGTAAAACATTAAAAAAGTAATGTCAAAACGTCGTCGATAACCCACGCGTTGAAGGGGGCATTGATAACATAAATAACCTTATATAAGAGAAACAAATCTTAGACGTTGTTGATCTCTTTTGAAATTTTATTTAAAAACAAACTGTAACAAACCTGTGTGTTGCATCTATGTCGTTGATATTAGTTGGAAAACAAAGTCGTTAAAAAATCAAGTTGGAACGTTGATAAAAAGAAACACATCAAACGGGAATATAGCGCTGACAAAAATAAACATGTATAAAGCTGGGTTTAAAAATAAATATTATATTTTAAAAGTTGTAGGAAAAAAAAAAAAAAAACTACAAAAAATCAAATAGTTAAATCAATTTTGATAACTTGTACATTTATACTTTAATAACTTGTATTTGTGATGTATAAATTTGTTTTCATTGTAATTTACAATGAAACATGGATAAAAATAAACGCATCACAATAATATAATCGAAGTTTTATAAAACATATAATGTATCTAGCTAAAGTTAAAGGGGCCAAAGAGTAATAAATGAAACTTTAATTTGAGACGGAACTCTAAAGTTTGATCAAATTACCAAAATGTCAATACATAGTAACTTGTAATTGTACCATATGAAAAGTCATGCTTAAATTTAAAAAACTTAACTATTTTATTTCATTTATACTCTTACAATAAAGTATAATATATAATGCTTATAATACAAATGTTAAAGCATATACACGTGACCAAACAAAACCACCATTTACTTTCAATTTCATTTATTTACTACGATTGAGCACTAATCCCCCTTTCTCTTTTTCTTGCTTGTTGTTAAAAGCTCAATAACAATCAAGATGGTAATTTGTTGTGACAATTTCTCCATTAACTTTCTCCGGTCTATGCAAATCACCATCGAAAGCTGCCTCCGATGATCATAAAAATCTAACCTACATTCATAAAACGAAACCCCCTAAAGTCTAGGTAATAAGATTTCCGATCACAAATACCACCAATGCTTTCACTAATCTTGTTGGGATAATATAGTTGTCTTAAGGACTTTTGTAATATACGTAATTATTTTTCTTAATTCAATTTTTTCAATAATTATATTTTGATTTTTTAATTTAAATCATAACGCACTGAGCCGATACTGACTAAAATCGAATTCCCAAAAATAACGTAACAGCCGTACCGCCACAATGCGCGAGCATTTTCACTAGTTGTTTAGAATAAGTCAATTCATGTTATATTTAATGATAAAGAAAACAAGCCAGTATAAAATCCTTTTAAACAACCGAACCTTTATAATTGTTTTTTTTGGAATATATTTTCATATTATTTAAAATTAGAAATAATAGCACGTTAGTAAAGTTATTTCTATTAAAAATGGGCCAAAACATGTTGAAAGGTTATTTAAAAGAGTTAATTTCTGTTTTGCTACTTGTGGTTTGACCATTTTAATCGTTTTGCCCCAATAGTTTAAAAATAGCCAAAACCCTCCTTGAAGTCATTATTTTTTATCTGAATTGCTCCCCACCCCTAACTCCGTTTAATTCTCACGTTAAATGTGACCCACAAAAAAGACATAATTGTCCCTCATGTGGGGGGCACGTGGGTCCCATTTAACGTGAGAATTAAACGGGGTTAGGGGCGGGGAGCAATTTGGGGAAAAAATAGTTACTTAAGGGAGGGTTTTGACTATTTTTAAACTATTGGGGTAAAACCGTTAAAATGGTCAAACCATAAGGAGCAAAACAGAAATTAACTCTATTTAAAAACAACTCGGCCTACCCCACACTTAAAACTTATGTATTTTATCTCAACCCATCTCGACCCTTTACTCAATCCACCTGACCCGTCCACTCTTATGCCACTTCTGCGCTTTAAACATCAAATTTGAATAAGAAATACGGAGAGTACTTTGTGCTTGGTTACAAACACCTATAGACAATATATCTGTGGATTATTGTGTGCGAATTCGATTACTTTGACACGATGAAACAAACAAGAAGGATTCTGATTTAACTCACACATTAGTTGAAGAAATTCGTAGGAGAAGCACGTGTGTAATGTGTATACATATTCAAAAGGTGATTGGAAATACGTATCTTTCTCTACTTCTAAATTTGAAATTGCATTCTTTAATGTTTCGTGTCACCCTAAAATAATATGATGTTTAATATCTAGAAGTTCGATTCAAGTTCCATAAAACTCTTGATCTTTAATTACCCATTTGTTAACTCAATAAATTCTCTGTCTTTTTAAAGTCTATTATATTTAATTTCACAAATTCAAGTTATTATATTATTAGATGGGTGGTATTTAGGTGTTAAAAACATTGCTCTTTATAACGAGTAAATTCACGTTTAATACTTTAATGATAGAGAAAACAAGTCAAATACAAAATCCTCTTAAACAATGAACCTCTTAGTTTGTTTTTTCTTATAGAATACATTTTCATATTATTTAATATATAAGAGTAAGTTTTGTATTTGATACTTGAGGCTTGAATTGTTTAACCCTTTCAGTTCAAACATGAATCTTTTGGCATATTAAGTTTTGAGATTTGTATTTGTGCAAGGACTTTACCTGACAATAAGTATATCAGCTTTTATTTTAAATAAGTGTAGGGGCTTTACGGTCATTTCACATCTAGGAAACTATTTATAAAAATAAGTAAGAGTGTTTTTTAAGGGTTGTTTGTATCATTTGTCAAAAATAATAATAAAAATTTAAAAACTCTAAATCTAATTTCTTGATGCTTCTCATAAATAAACTTATCTCCTTTATCTTTAGCAATTAGTCATCTTTCCCTGCATTATGCAAACCAACCGATCACCACCACCTCAATAAACACGACCACCACAAGATCTGACTCATTCCAAATGAGATTAATACCACCACCAAGCTCATAGTTAGTCATTGTCCCCTAAATCTAATTTCTTTACTCGTTCCAAATGATATCTGACTCACTCGTGGCTCAAGATCCCAACTTCAAAGAACCTCATCGCCATCATTAGCGTAACTCGGTAATTGCACCTAACCAGAATTAATATGGAGCAAATTAGGTTTAGTGATTCATGAAAAGAGGAATCTTGGAGATGGTGGTAGTGGTTTCCATCTCACTGTGAACCACTCCGACCACTGGCGCCGATAGGGAAGGGTGGTGGTTGGTGAAGAATGAAGAAAATGAAATGGGTATTCCATTATGTTTTCGAGTTTATTCAAGTAGAGAAAGAAAGAAAAAACTTTTTTTTCTTTTCTTTTCTCTTCTTTTTTTTTCCTTTCTCTTTGATTTTTTTCAATTTGAAATGTTTGATTTTAACCTTCATTTTTCTTTTATTCTTTTTTTTTTTATCTCTTTAAGTGAACTCGGTAACATAATTTTATTATTTTTCTCATTTACTTTTATTAAAAAAACTTTAAAACATAACTGTTTTTTTTCTTTCCTTCAACTTTCATTTTTTATCTCCTTAAATAACCTCGAGAACATAGTATATAGTTTTATAATATTTGTAAGTAAATTACACAAATAGCCCTCTGATTATTATATAAATTTACTAATTTACATATTAATCCCTTAGATGTAAAAAGACTAAAATACCCTTATACTTAAAAAATTAATATAGTTTATGTTAGAAACCAAAATCGTTATAAAATGAAAAACTCAAGGTTTAATATGTCAAAAGATTTCTTTTTGTAACAACAAGATTAAACATGCTAAAGCCTCAGGGACCAAATACGAAATTTACACAATAATAAAAACAATAACCATTAGTAAAGTTATTATTTTTTTTATAAAATGAGCCAAAACATGTTGAAAGGCCATCCAAACCTCGCTCGGCCCACCCCGTACTTAAAAGATATATGTTTTATCTTAACCCATCTTTATCTGTCTACTTTACTACTTCTACACTCTAAACATCACATTTGGAGAGAAACACTGAGATTGCGCAATGCGTAACATAATCGGAAGGTCTGCCATTTCTAGCAGCTTTTGTAACACAACTATGATAGAAAATAAATAAGCTTAGAAGGTTGAAAATGACAAGAAAATGTAAAAAATAAAAATAAAAATAAAAAATGCCTTACTCTTATCCAAATTTGCAGCCATTTAAAAGAGTTGATCAAAGAGAGCTTACAATATCACTCTCTTGCAGTAGCACATGGCTGCATGAAACAAGGTGAATTAATAGTGTGATGAGTAATATTGTATACTAGAATCAATTTTGACACATTTATTTATACTTGGGTCGATTTGGGTTATAATATTCTGTAAAGGCGTCAAGTGAGCTGAAAGTCCTTAAAGATAGAATGTATTTTTAAGCATGCATCCTTTTAAATCGTTTTAATAAATAAACTAGATTGCTATTGTAGTAGTATAAATTTTGTAAACACACTTAACCCACATCCGCATTCTTGAGTGTAAGCAGCATTCTTGAGTGTAAGCAACTCACATATGTGTGTATATTTGTTTATCCTCTCTCCACACATACATATATATTAATATTAAGAGTAATTACACGGATAGTCCCTGGGGTATGCACGTATTGCAACTTTAGTCCCTACTTTTAATAAATTACAGATGAGGTCCTGAACTATGCATGATATGCACACCGGCAGTCCCCGACGCTAACTGAGGTTAACTTTCTCTGTTAAGTTAATGTAAAATTACCAATATACCCCTAAATTTAAAAAATAATATAACTAAACTTACCCACCACATCTCACCCCAACCCTCCATCTTCTTCTTCCATCTTCATTCTCTTCATCCATCTTCATCTTCTTCATCCATCTTCATCTTCATCTTCATCTTTATCACCATCGCCAACACCTCTCCACCACCATATGAGAAATCAACCTTTGGTATAAGTCTCTCTCTCTCTTCCCCTTTATCTCTCTCCCTTTCTCTCTATCTCTTTCTCTCTCTCTCTCTCTCTCTCTCTCTCTTTTCTAAGACCACCGGGCATAACGCCACATCTCTTTCTCTGTTCAGATCTGCAACGGTGGTGGTGGTTGAGGCTGTTGGCGGCGACGATGGTGGTGGTTGAGGGTATAGGCCGTGATGTTGGTAGTGGGTTCAAGGTAGAGGCGGTTGTCGAGGTGGGTTGAGGGTGTAGGCGAACATGGTGGGTTGAGGGTAAAGGTAGCGATGGTGGTGGGTTGAGGGTAGAGCAGCGACGGTGATGGTGGGTTAAGGGTGCTGCAGCAACGTTAGTGGTTGGTTGAGGTTGTAGGCGGCAACGGTGGTGGTGGGTTGAGGGCGGCGACGGTGACGGTGGGTTGAGGGCGGCGACGGCGGCAGTGGTGGTGGGTTAAAGGTGGAGGCAGTGGCGGTGGGCGTTGAATGTGAAGAAGATGATAAAAAAGAAAGAGATATATTGGTCTTTAAAAAAAACTAACAGATAAATTTAACTTTTGTTAGTGTCAGGGACCATCAGCGTGCACTTCTTACATAGTTCAGGCCCTTATCCGTAATTTATTAAAAGTAGGGACTAAAGTTACAATACGTGTATACCCCAAAGACTATCCGTGTAATTTACTCTTAATATTAATTAGAGTACTCCATTAATTATTAAATGAAAGTTGGACCTTAATGCCTTTTAAAAAATGGTGAGTTGTGTTGAAATTGTTTAAGCCATAAGATTCCAAATTTAAACACACGTGAAGCTTTACTTCAAGTGGCTGACAATAACTCCAAAACAAAAGTTGAAGCTAAATTGACAGCATATATGAACTTGCATATTTTAATTTTCTTGTTTAGTAATCATTTGATCTTATATATAATAATACTCTTGATATTAGCCTATTTAAAAACCTTTGTAACACAACACTAATTATTCTACACCTTTAATCCATTGTTTTGAGGCCACTTCCACCACTTAATCTTGAAATTATTGGTGTTATAACACCCATCCTTAATAACAGTTTAAATTTTAATTTGCTCATTAGGAACTTATGGATTTATTTTTGTTTATCCGTGTGGAAAGTTTTCAAGAGGTCACCTATGATGGGAATTTTGTCAACTGAATTCTTTTAGCTATGAACTTTTCCTCTCATTTATAATCAATGCATGTAAAATTACACGATGATGGTATCTAAGGCGCTACATTCATTATGTACTAGTATCTCTCATGTGGACGAAACACTGTGAGATTAATTTCGCAAAAGTGGCACATGTGTTGTTAGTCTGGCTATAAGAGAATGGACAACACACAAATGAAGTTTTGTTTCTGAGCAGAACAGACGAAACCAAAGCAAAATTGGGCGGATGCTTGCATCCTCAATTCGCGGGTTGATACGCTTTTGAGATTGTATCGACATGGTTGAATCGATGAATCGCCGGACCGATTTTCAAAGCATTATCGTTATCGCTAGATACCATTTTTCCTCTAATGAAAGGTGAAAGAAGGGTTGGCTCTTAGAACAATGAATAGAAGAACTCTAACTGAAAGCTCAAGGGTCAAAATGGCTTATGAATCACTGAAAGATCCAAGATTTATTAATAGTATTACTACCATGACAGTTTTCTCTTTTCAATAATGCATCAAAATAACATTTTATTTCTATTGTCAGACCAGCAGGTGTATGTACTCCTTGCTTATACAGTGGGATATGAGTCATAAGGACCACATTAATAATATTTCACTTGATTACAAGATCCAAGATAACCAACATCCACCCACATGGATCCACATATATCTAACCCAATTCAACAACAAATTCAAGAAAATCTAATGTAACATCAAGAAACTGTTAATCAAACACCACCACAAAAAAAGATAATTTTGAGAGAGATTTGTATCTTGTGAATTCAAGACTTCATCTTGATTACTCACTGTCAAAACCCATATCATAAATATTAAAATAGAGTTCTTCACTAGTTCAATTAATTCCCAGATCAAGAAACATGATAACCGGTTGTGTATATACGCGTTGGGATCATGAAATATAATCAAAGAAATGCGATACATTAACTTAAGAAAATAAAGAGTCATTAGAAGAAAAGATGAAGCCTTAAGGGGTACCCTTGCAATATTGGGGCATCTGAAACAAGCACTATGGTATATCAGGTTATCAACAGTGTGTTCATCCACTAAGTATACAGTCTTCTCACATACCTTGCACTTTGTCTTGTCCCTCTATATGTTTCAATTTTTTAATTTTTTTTAAGGGAAAATCATGAAAGTTGTTGTTTTTCAGATGTAATATACCCAATGGTTATGTAAAACTAACGAACTTAATGTTTTATTATGTTTAAAATAACAACCTAGCTCATTAAATTTATAAATATAAACATCAAAAAGAGTTTATATTTCATAATAGCCGTTTATAAAGACTTTGAATTTCTTTTCTAAAGGCATACTTTTGTCAAACATTGCTAGTTTTTCTATATAGGTTTGCACCCGGGTTCCAGATTCATGTTATGAAGACAGTTAATCATGGTTGGTTAGACATTTCTAACTTAGTATATCATTCTAATTTTTACTTTTGACCTTCAAGCCATAATATACATACGTATTTATATGGTGGTAAGGTGGCTCAATTCACAAAACCAATTGACAAGCAATTGTTTGAATATCATTTCTACACATGGCTTACAAAAAAACACTATTGTGCCTAGTTTTGGTTGCGGTTTTTATGGCCTCTGTGACAGAGGCCAAAAAACGTAACGCAACACATATCCAGTTCTACATGCACGACACCCCTAGCGGACCCAACCCCACTGGTGTCCGTGTGGCAGGTCAACCAGTGAATGCCACACGTACCGACTGGAGAGCCAGGTTTGAGTTTGGGTCCATTTATGTCATTGACAACCCCCTCACAGCCACTCCTGATATCAACTCGACCCTTATTGGTCGAGCTCAGGGGTTTTACGCGTTGTCATCCAAGGACAACGAGTTGAGCCTCCTCATGACCCTAACCTACAACTTTGTCTCTGGTGACTACAATGGTAGCTCTCTTAGTGTTGTGGGTTGGAACTTTATTATGAATGAAGTTAGAGAGATGCCGGTGGTTGGAGGTAGTGGCGTTTTTCGGCTTGCTCGTGGTTTTGCTCTAGCAAGGACATATTGGATGGATCAAGCCGACGCGATAATTGGATACAATGTGACAGTAATACCTTATTATTAGAAAGTATTTCGATTTGATTTACATATTTGTTATAGTGATTTGAGCCTTGGGTGATTGAAGAGTAGTTTCATGTGTTCATCTATGTTTTACTAGACTATTTACTTAATAATATGTTATATACTGCTAATTTTAGTTAAGTTTAATTAAAAATAATTATCCTAATATTCTAAAATTATATTTTATTTTTGAATTTTCCTTTGTTAGACCTTGATGTTTTATGTGTTTGTATGATTACCTGTGATCAAGTTAACTTTATAATATGTTACAATTTATTAGAAGTTACTAAGCATTGCTGGTATGGTTTTGGTAAAATCTCCAACTTGGTTTTCTAATATGAAATCTGAGGTGGTCGATACGGTAGTGGCAATACGGAAGATGGCGGTGGTAATGTGGCGGCGGTTGTGGTTGTGATGAAGGTGGCGGTGGCAAGATTTGTGGCATTGGCTGAGGCGACAAGTGATCAAATAGCATGAGACAATGGTCGTTTGATATTCTCTCATTTTAACCCGTTTTAAGTTCACGGTTTTTGTAATAATGACTCATATTGATCAATTTTATAATTTGAATGCATTCAAATGAGGGTTTATGTAACTTTAATAGATAAAATCAATTCATAAATAACTTTTTTATCCAAATAAACTAATTTCTTATTGGATCATAAGTTTTGATTGTGCTCTTGATTTGGCAACCAACAAATTTTAGTTTTTTAGATTGTCTTATGGAGTGGGCTGGGCCGTGCGGCTATTAGAAATTAAGAATGGAAATGGAAATATTCATTTTATTAATAATATTTAGCATTCCAGTTCCAGCCCACAAAGCATTCGGGCCCTATTTTGCTATTCAATGGTTAAATTAAAAACTTAAATAGGGGTATTTATGATCCGATTTAAAATCATAAAACCGTCTAAATTAATCTATCAGCTTGGTTTCGTGGTTGATTTTTTATTTACATATGCAAGTTTAATTTATTCATTAACAATCAACACGTATTAGTTATTTATATATTGTTTTTAAATTAATTTTAAATAAGTTCTTATAATTTTTTTAATTTGTTACAATTAGGCAGATAATTTAATCATGCTATTATAAATTAAACGTGCAATGAATTTAAATGAATCACCCATTTAATCATGAATTATACTTATCATATTGTAAAATTACATATTTCTGTAAAACACATATTTTAATGCATATGTGTAATACTTTTCAAGCATGATTTGAAGAATACATACTTTAAAAAATTTAGCGAGAGATATATGATAGTATTCCAATGATATGATTGAGCTACGTGTCGTTTGTTGATTGGATCACGTCTCCAGCTCCAATTTTTTGTTATCATGTTCAGAGAGGGAGGTCCACCGTGGCCAGAGAGGAACTAGAGCTTGAGCAGCGGCGTTGAAGAGCATCTGTGGTGTAATAAGAAGATGGAGTAAACGTCGGGATGAACCCGCTGACCGGTTGTATCATAGATGGCGATATGCATTACGAAATCAAACATTTCGAATTAATTTCTGTCCACAAACACCAGACCTTGAAGACCAGAAGGACATGCTCTCCAAGTATCCGACGTGATTATATCAAAAGTAACGATGGAATAACCGACAACCCCTTCGAGGTTTTCAAAGGACACATCCTATAATACAAAATTTTTATACAGAAACAAAAAAATAAGTTACATAAGAATTGTCAAAATAAGATTTAGAGCACACTCAAACACACCCAACAAACCTATAATATGGAGAAAACACACAAACATATAGATATGTTTTTGAGACAACATTTATACATCACAATTGTTTTAATCTACTCGAACACCTTTCCTCATACATCAGCTCCTTAACTTTGCAAAGGCTGAAAAAAGAAGGCTTTCCTCCGAAGCAGTTATTTACAAACATTCACCTTTCAGTCACAAGCCTGTGCATGTTCTAATGAGGCTGCATTCACTATAAAGTATAAACGTATCGTGATGAAAAGATGTCTTTCTACTCTTGCGCAGTTTTAAGATCACAGAAATCCATCCTACCGCACACCACACGATCTTCCATCTATCACGCAGGTTTAGATACTTCAAATCATCATCATCATCATCCGGAGGTAGTTCCAAGTTGTTAGCTTTGTGGGGCATAGTAGTATCAATGCCAACACTCGGTGTAGATGGACTCAACTTTGGATGATCATATCTTGGTTGTTTTGGGGAGTTTGAGATCGCATGTTCAGAAGCAGGACGTTTGGGGCTTTGACTTTGACTTGGACTTTTAGGAGATGTAAGGCTTGTCTGATAATGTGGGTCTGTTGTCTGAGGAATCACCACCTTAAGGTTATTATAGGACGAGGGGTGGTTCAAGGTGGTTTGCGATTGAAGATGGTTAATGAGTGAATCTTGGTCGTTGAAAGGGACTACTTCCTCCCAATGTTCAGATGAAGACACTATTAGCTTCTGAGCATCAGCCTGTTCAGATCAATATTAGTCCCAATAAAATCTAATTTCACAAAATGTTGACAAAAAGGTCTTCACAGGTCAAATCATACTGAAAATGACCTGTTTTGACCCGTTACCCAACCCGCCCATTTCAACAGAGAAAACATACCCTTTCATTATTGAGAAGCTTATCGTGAGGAAAAAAATGCGATCCTACAATTGTGCCCACCAATTGTCCAGAAATATTAAAGGCCACACCGTTACTCTTTTGACCGTCCCTTGGATAATGGTACAAGTATATCCCCTTATCATCCTTACACATTTTTGCATGGTCCATTATGATCTTCCATACGTTAGGACGGACATCAAGTATCTGCAATATAGGACATTTTTAGAGCCATTAGAAACCATTGGTGGACAAACGGGTCGTGGAAAAACAAGTAAATAGTTACATCTTTTAGCCTTTGTGGATTTATAGCATGGAGAGTAAGGAGGTCCATCACAGTGTTTATGTGTGCTTTACTCAACCGGTTGAAGCAATCACCACGTCTTGAAATCTTGTACAATCGATATAAATGGTCAGATGATGATGGAATTTCATGCTTTTTGTACACTGCAAAGTCCAAAGTATAAGCATAAGCAATGCGTAAGGTACTTGCTCATGAGTAGCAAGTAGCAACCAAAACATAAGCTAGGCAATAGGACCAACTTCACCTTTTATACAATTAGAGGTGGTGGAATTCAACCCATGTACAAATGAATAGACCCGCTTGGTTGTGTATTATCTCAAACGGGTCAATTAAAAAATCTCAGCTAAAAGAGGACTGGTCAAACTGTTTGAAAGTCTCTCAAAGTCTATGTTCAATTTTTACTATTACTGCAATAATCTTTTGTAACCATATATAGTGCATCAATTATTGCAAAGAAGGTGGTATGGAAGTGAGTGTGGGTCAACCCACCCCCACTCGTGCAAATAAATGACCTGCTAAACATGAACCTGTTTGGTCCGTTACCTAACTTGCCTGGCCAGGCCAACAAACTACCTCATATATATAAATAACTCATATTTACCTACTTAAGAAAGAATTTCATGTCTTAGCAAAAAATCACTTACAAAGTTTGCGTTTGTCCCTCACGAGAAACGATTCTGTTTTCGTTTCTTTTACACTAGTTGGCAAAACAGCATTCACGGATCTTGCACCAATCCTGCACTTTCTTTTCCCCTTCCAGACTGAATTGTGTGTGAATGAAATCTTATCTACAGATACAATACCTTCATTTAAGTTCATAAAAGTATTTCCTTGAAGCACTTTTTTTCCATTCCATTCACTAATGATCTTATCGTTGAATTCATCAGAAGTCCAGTTATCTGCTTCATCATCGTTAGAATCACCTTCAAGAACGACTATTTCAATTTCCATTGCAGCCTCAGCACCTGTAGTTACAATCTGGCCTGATATCCCATCTACCAAAGCTACTAAAAAGGGTCTTTGTTCATTTCCTTCGATACTCTTTCCTGTAGAAACTGGCGTCGAGATTCCATTTAAGAACTTGAGTTGCAAAGATTGAGATCCTAGATTACTCTCGGTCTTATGAAGATTCCTGATAAAATATATGATCTATGTCTAAGCTAAAAGATCTACTACTGTCTATATTTGATGGTTGTATTGATTACCATGGCATCGTCATTGACAGATCCAAGCCGAATTTCTCTCGTATCATGAAAAGAAAATTTTGATGCTTTCTGTTGATCTGGAACACATGAAGCACCAGTAAACATTATTACATATAACTGAATAAAACTCAAGACCAAAACCATAGTGTCACAGATTTGGTGACAGAGAAGCATACTGTATAGATTTTATTTCCTTTGTATAAGGCATGAACTGTTGATGTTACTAATTCATGCATTTATCTAGTAATTTAATTTCAATTTTACGCTGTCAATTTCAGTTTCCAAAGAGCTTGCCATATCTTCCAAATAGAGTTGTAAATGGCTCTTTTACAAAATGGAGCTGATTCATTTACCTAAGATGGGTGATTGAATTAATTTAGAAATTTATCAACTTTTCCATCTTATGTGTTCTCTATTATCTTTTGTGTTTTCGCTCTGCATCATAAAGAGCGTGCAAACAACCAGTCGTTCTCAAAAGAATAGATTGAGCTCTGTTAAGGATATGAGCTCGAGCCCAGATTTAGCCACAAACACCAAAAAAAATTGCTTGAGTACGAGGTAGGATTGGTTCGTTTGCATCCCTAAACCTAACCCCTACTAGAAAATGAAAATTTTTGATCCTCATATATTCATATCATGTGGCTGTTAGACAGATAGTAGTCAATAAGGTGAAACATGTAACAGTAAGATCAGTTTATGTAATACTAGGAACAAAGGTACTAGCACAATGATCAATCAGAACCATATGAACACACACACACACACAATTAAGAGAAGCTAGCGAGACTCACATCTGCACAAATCATAGGGTAAATAGTTTCTTTGTATATGCTGCGGATCATTAGCTCCATTTTTGCCCTAGGAAAGCAATTCATCAACAGATTATGCAGTTTCATGTATCAATGTCAGTAAAATATGTTTAATCCATAAGCATCAAAAAGAAGATACAAGATTAAGAAGAAATATATAGATACTTTGTTGAAACAGAAACCATTGATCCACAGTTGCCATCATCCTCAAACTTTCCTTCATACAGGCGGATCATTTCTAGCTTCAAATTCGCCCTATGAAAACAATGGAAGAAGCTATCAACACAAATAGAACTACAAACTGTTTGTATCGAACATATCATATTATTTACATAAGATGATGAAGGATAGCAAATTCTCTTACTCATTTGAAGAATCAAGCCTTGCTGTTCCTGTTGATCCACTGTTAATCACCGCCATTTTCGATCAATTGAAGCTCAATGTGTGAGTTTGTGTGTGTTTATTATGGTGAGATAGTGATACTGGTACCTATTGGCTCGTAATTTTGACTTTTAACGACGAGAGGGATATGGCCCACCACACCGTGTTGATCTCAGATGCCAACACCACACCAAATAGTGTTGTCAAACTGTTGATTCGTTATAAGCAGTTATTTACTTTTTTGTACCAACTCAATCCCCTTTTTTTCGGATGATTGCATCATGTCTATCACATCTAGACCTTGGCAAATGAAACCCAAAAATCTCACTTTGGGCCTTTTTTAGAAAGACATGGATCAAGATGGTTTTAAAAAAAATAGATAAGGATGTCAAGATAGATTGAAAAAAATACATAAGAAAAACTAATATGGGTCTAGATGGGTATTTATTCTTTCTCAAGTTTTGAATCAGCTCATCACCATCTCAAATGCCTAAACTTTAAAGCCTCAAATCACTATCTAAATCGAACTGCCGCACCCATATCGATTGAACCTCTTCAACCCAAATCAATCATCGCTGAAGCAAATCGACCACCGCACCCACATCAATCGAACCTTTGGTACTCAAATCGAACCTCTGCACCCACATCAATTAAACCACACAACCCAAATCAATCATCGCTGAAGCAAATTGACCACCGCACCCACATCGATCGATATTTGCTACCCAACTTGACCACCGCCGCGGAAGCAAATCGACCACCTCACCCACACCGATTGGTATCAATCTCTTTTGAAGAATCCATGGAGCAAATCAACCACCGCAACACTACCGTAGCACCATCAGACCATCACCTTATCACCACCACAGTTGCCATCACCTATCACTGTTTTATTATTGAAGATAACCAACTCAATCATCATTTTTGTCTTATTGTTTTCTTAAATGTTAGTTGATTATTTGGTAAATGTGTTTGATTTTGGAAAAATGATTAATGGGTGTATGGTAATTTTGGCAATCACCATTCTTCTGCACAAAATTGCGTTTTTTATTTCATTTTGATGGGTTTTGGTATTTTTTTATATGACTTACTATTTGTTCTCAATGGTTTTAAAAAAAGATCGTATTTACGCATATTAATTTTTTGATTGAAGCCCTCATGATATGTGGTTAGTTTTAGATTTAATTTACATGTATAAAGGTTTTTTTTATGGTCCATTCTGACCCGAACTCATTCTGTCCCAACCCATCCTGATCATTTTTTTTAAATGATTCATTCTGACCCAAACTCATCCTAACCCAAACCCATACTGAGATAATAACCAACACAATCCAACCCGCCCATTTTGCCACCTCTAATCACATCCTTTTAATATTTTAACTGCACATCTCAGTCGGTTATGTCACACGCTAAAATCAAAACTGAGCCATAATTTTGGTTTACAAGATGGTTTAAGCAAACCATCCGTATTTGTTCGGTATCTTTAGTCAGGTTTGATTCTTTGGTTCGTTAGTTACGGTTTGATTAATTTGGATTTTAATTCGCTCCTATGTTTATGTAGCACATGAAGGCGTGTTATGTCAGATATCCATGTCATTTTCTAAGGGATAATCGAGTTTAGGCAAGTATGTTAAGTGTTTATGAGTCAAAAATATATCCTCATTTTCTCCAATGGTACATATCAGTGTATTTTAACCAATTCAATTACAGACGCGTGTAAGCAAACAAAAGAAGAACTTTGCCGGGAAGTGTACATAGCTTTTGGTCACGAAGTGTGCATAAAATTGGGGGATTATGTTGTTGAAAAGTGGAAATTGATATTTTGGTTTGTAATGAGGGAATGCCTTATCTTCTTGTTAGCAACGGTGATGGAGAAAGTAAATAGTATCGTCACATAAACAAATAATTAAATAGAGAATGTAACAAGTGCTAAGTATTATTTTGGTAAAATTACTACTAATCATTCTATATTTGTGATTTTACCATCATCAAGTTATTTTGATTAATTCTGATTTATTAAACACCTAAGAAGATATCTAAATAAACATTGATAAACGGTGGGAGATGTAGGGTAAACACTTCTGGAATCTCTTGAACTATTTACTAGCAACAATGGTATCCTCCGCCCATTATCCGGTCATGCTTCCTCTGGGTAGAGATGTTTCCTCCATGTTGCACTTCCTCCAGGTAGCGCATTGTGAACTTGTTTTTCACTGTGCAGACGGCATTGTCACTTAATGTCTCAAAAGAGGGGCCAACTGAGGCGGATCTCTATGGGTGCTTACATGTCTCCTGGACCATAACGCATGAAAGCTTATGCATACTCGGGTCTTCCTATTACTTCACATGTTTATTTTTAAGGTTAGTTTTTTACATAAAAGAGTTCATGTTCCACCCCGATCTAAAAAATTATAAAAATGCTTCAAAAATTCACCAAATTTGAAAGGGAATACAGTCTTAATTCATTACATATACTAATTATCCATCCACTACTTCGTTGAGTTCTGCCCACAGTCCATAAACAAATATGTTGAGTAAAGTCATGATTGTTATATTGAAGTTACAGGAGTCTAGTTGTAATTAGTTCATTCTTGTTATGACTTTAATGTGTTTTGTATAGTTTACAAAACAACAGGGACTGATTGTGTAATATTTATGTTTGTGGTTGTTAACTGTTAAGAGTCTATTAGTATGATTAGGGGAATATCTCTCTTGATTTCGTTTTGAAGAGTCTTATGAATTTTTTCTTCTTCTTTTGGTGTATGAGTCATTATTGTTGATCAATAAGAATTCATTAATCTTGTACTTCAATTGTGAGTTAATTTTGTTGTAATTTTTAACAATAAAACATACATACTAATAACATTATATACAGAAACAAACAAAGAAACCCTATATACTTATGCATGCATTTTGCATTCTAACTATACTTATACATGCATTTTGCATTCTAACTCCTGGAAATCTACTATTATTGTGCAACTATGAGAATCTTCTTTTCTTGTGAGCATGAAAATAATCAAAACTTGTGGTGAATGTTACAACACAAAACAGCTTCCTCCATCTTTTACAAGACCCATTTTTCACTCGTTCGAGTCGAATGGAAGTACAAAGACCCTTGAACCCATGATAAATCTCATCATAACGGGTACTTAAAATTTCAGGTAAGAATTGCGGGTCGGGCTCATGTTCATCATGAAGCATGTTTCTGTCAAGTGAATGAATGCAGCGTGCAACGAATTGATCCTCACTAATACGAATTACATTCCGCCAGTTCTTAAATGCAGAAACCACCAACGTCTTGGCGAATTCCTGCTACCACATTAGCACCATAAGAATTAAAGGTGGGCAAAATAGGGTTGGGAACTGCTTAAAACGTGTATTGGTCAAAACAGGGACACCTATTGTCCAAAAATATTAATATTTGTACGCGATTAGTTTCTAAAATATTGATAAAAGGATTATATCATTTCACTAACAATGCGATATTTTGAAGAAAATGAATTAGGAGATTGTCAGCAGCTTTTGACCCGTTTAAATTGCCTTTCAGTTTTACCCGTTAGAAATAAAACATGGCCCGGCTGCCTGAATCAAGCTATCCATAACTAAACGGGTCAAAATTGCCAACGCAAAGGAAAATTTATTAAAATGTGATTCTAGTGTTTGGATGGAAAGCATGCCTTTTGGGTGTCAGAGAGTGCACCACCAGAAAGAAATGAATCCCACTGGTACAATCCCAAAACGTCACCCGCGACATTGAAAACAACCACAGTTTTTTGATGAAAACTACATCTGTACTCGAGTATAGCAGGACATTTTCGAGCATGTTCCACGGTTGCCTTCAAGCTTTTTGCATGCTTTGCACCATCAAATATCTAGAAATATCAACAAAAAAGGAATTACTTTCCACACCAATGTAAAAGTATGCATCGCTTATTGCTACTAAATAAAACAATGTAGGTGCTAGGTATCGCTTGTATGTGACCACAGTTTAACCATGGAAGGTCACTCCTGATATTGACTGAATATAGGATGACTGGTTTAGGCTTTTAGATATTGAAAACAATTACTATGTGTGAAGAATGATTAACTATTTGATTTCAAGTTACTAACAAATTTCAAATTGGTTTGCAGCAGTAAATATTCAAAGTTCATGGGAGTGGGACCAGGGGTGGTAGTATATTGAGCAAAAAAAAAAAAGATATATAAGATATAATGGCAAAGCAATCATAGTTACCTCCTTGAGACGTCGAGGATCCAGAAATAGGCACACAATAAAATCCTCCACTGTTTTGATATCTTTCTCTATCAAAGTTTGGGCCAAAGTCTTCTTTCTGTCAATATTATATAATCGCCATACCTCGTCATTTAGAGATGGGATAGGGTGTTTCTTGTATGCTGCAAAATAATTCTCATTGATGCCAAAGTTTAGTTACTCATCTAAGAAATATCAGTCATTGAAGTTCATTATCCAACAGTATCATATGGACATAAAGTTGGTCCATGCTACCAAGCAAGAACACCGAGATAAACAACCATGGCAAAAAGATATGTATAAAATGAGTTTCTTCTAAAAATTGCATCTACTAGTTCTCACACATCAACTGGAGCTCAACATGATTATTGTGGTTATGCCTATGAAAGTTCCATTTGTTAAAGATCACACACTTTATCATGAACAATTGCATCTTTATCAAGTACTTCAATTACCATAGAGTTCGAGTGAACATATTTAGTTTTTGACCCATTTACTAACGTATGGGTCAATATGAGTTTCCAATTTTCATTTATCTGTAATGGTCAGAAAGCCACCCTAAATGTACCTCCTAAGTCATTCTATTCAAAAAGTTTGATTAATATTGAAATAAATATTATTTTTGTAATCATAGTTGACACCTAACCGTTTGCTCATAACTTTTAGATTTGGAATATAAAGGGAGTTTCGGGTAAAAACTAACCCACCCCGTATGCATGTGTAGACCCGAACCCGTTTTGACTCCTTATCCAACATACCCATTTTGTCAGTTGTCACCTCCTAGGCTCCTAATATTTATGTACCAATTCCTAAGGTTTGCTCACCTTTATTGCGGCGATCCTTGAGAAGAAAGGGCTCTGTTTGTGCTTCTTTAATATGAATTCCATCAAAATTGTCCACAAACCTTGCTTGTAGCCTAAGTGTTGAGATTCTCATCCACCTCTTGTTACGTGCAAAAGAGACCCTAGGAAATACAGCGGTACCTTTTAGAAGCTTTAGAGGTAAATAATTCACATGTACAGATTTTTTTCCTTCCATGTGGCAAACAAGTTTGCCTTCAAAATCATTTCCTCCATCCTCAGTCTCTGCTTCAATAACTACTATTTCAACTTTTCCTGATGCTTCAGGCCCTGATTTCACTTCTTCCTTGGTACAACTGTCAATTAAGGTCACTGTAACAGGCATGCCATCTGTGCCTTTTATGTGGTCACCAGTCAGCAAAGGTGAACTGAGGTTTGAGATCGTTAACTCTAAGTTTCTTAGTACAAAATTGTTGGACCTATTAGATCAACGAAGCAAAAGGGTAAATGAAAAAAAGGTCAAAAAGAAGGTCAAAAAGTAGATAGTGGTGTGTTATAATCGTCAGCCTTTTACTTTAAACTATAAGCACTACCTGTGTGAGATGGCCTCCGCCTGAATTTTATGTGACAATTCAGTTTCTTCTTTCACCTGAAAGAAATTCTCAGTAAAATACACCTATAAACAAGGATTACCATATACATGGCATATTCAGAGAAAAGAAATTATACTTAAACTGAAAACAAAGATCAGTACAGACCCAAATCTCGATTCTTGAATTATAAAACTTAACTTACATAAGTTAGAAGGGCTGCCAAGATTGGGGAGAAAGATATTATAGAGAAATAGCTATAATATATCCATCCAGGCCTTTAATGATCTTTATGATCCAGGCATCTACACAAATGGTTGGGGTGGGTTGAATCTTTGTTTACGGGTGCTCTGAGAAAGAAAGCAAAAGAATCTATGGTTGGATAGAGAAATGACTATGACACCTTTGTCAATTGTCATTACATCAAAGTTTCCACACAGAATTTCTGAAAACAAATGCCAAAAATGACACAAACCTCGGAATAATTAGTGATTTTTATGACCCAGAAAGTCTACACAGCATATAAGAACAAAGATATAAATCTTTATGTGGATGGATTCCATCATAAAGTTTAAGAGGACCGTATCAGATGTCATGGATAACATGAGGAAATCCAAAAACAGAATAAAGGCATGAAAGTCAACATGTTTATCATTAAATCAAGTACAGATCACAATCATAACCTGAGATCCACCATTATTCCATTATTCCTACAAGAATTATGTTCAATCACATGTGGTCAATAACAGCAGGATCACCATCCCAAGACTCAAACAGCAATTATGACATATTTCAAAAGAATTTACAGACTAATAAGGGTTTAGGGTTTATATCGTTGCTTCACAATTTATGCAAAAAATCAAAAGTGTAAAAGTACTCACAAGAATTCGAATCCATCGGTCGAATTCAGACCGCTTTTCATGTGGAAATTGGCTCAAAAATCCTTTCAATTCGTCCCTGCGAAAAGACCAATATCAAACTCAAAAACGTACAAGCAAAATTCAGTTGAAAATCATGATGAAAAAGTTGAATCTTACTCTCTTCGAGCAGAGAATCTAGTACCGCTGACGTCATCATCTTCCCCAAAATTGCAGGTTTTCGTTGACCGTACGCTTTGACTGCTGCAAATCAGTGATTGATTATCGCCATTCGATAACATTTCAAATTGGAAGCTCGATTTAAGTAACAGAAACTAATACAAGTACAAAATTAGGGTTTGATTATCGAATTGATCGTGTTAAGCATAATTTGAGCATGAAAGCGTGAAGTATTTATAATAGTACGATAGTGACGAATATCACTTTCACGCGTCTCGTCTCGTCTCGACGGAGAAAATTGTCGATTTAACCGATTTTAACTATAACCATGAAATTAAATGCATTACTAATTTTATAGACAAAAAAAATCATAAGTATTATATGAACAAACTAATGGATTATTCCAGCGCCATGTGTGAGAATTCTGTATATATAATGATAAAATGTTCTTAATAAATGTGTTGAATATTAAATGTGTTGAATATGTATGTGATGAAACAGTAGTTCAAAATCTCATCAAACATAAATTCAAAAAGTTAAATTATGTTATATATAACTCAGTTTGATTTTAAGATAAAATTTTATACCAAAATATATATATAAATAAGCAAGTCATAATAATATATCTGAAATTTTATATAACATTACATTTAAAAATATTACAAGAGAAAAATAAAATATATTTAAAAAATAATTATAATATTTATTAATAAACCTCAAATCATACGTATACAATATAATATTCATGCATTTCTAGTTAAATTTGTTCGGTGTTAAATGCACCCTTTTAAACTCGTATATTAAAATTTTGACATAATCCAAACCAAACCTTTTAGATTTTAGTAATAATCAATTAACCTAATTTTACATCTATTTCTCTTATTATTTTTAAATATTATAATTTGTAAAATTAAAAACCTCTACAGTTCTAAATAATTATCGGCGATTACGTTAAATTTTTCAAATAAGATGATTATGGAATGGTATAATTGTCTTTATTTCATTATCTTTTGGTCGGCTTTATATATAACTATATAATTGTTTCATTATGTTTCAGTTTAACGTTCGGCCATTATAAAACAGTTTAAATAAAATAATAATTTTAATAACCGAAAATTGTGTGTGAATTGTGGCACATTAATTTTTTATTTGGATTATTTAAAGCCATAGTCCCACCTTCTACTTATGTTCTCACATATTCATCACAAATCTCTCTCCACACACCCTTCCTCATCACGCCACCATATTTCCTTCTCTTTTTTTAATCAAATAAGTAATATTATACCTTCAACGTATTTATTAATTTATCAAAATATAATATATTAATTTTATCAAAATATAATAAAAGGATAACTTAGAAATAAAAAAATATAGAAAATAAGAACACCAAAGTGAATTTAAGAGTTGCGCAATCAGAGACACAAATTTCAAATTGAAAAATATATAAAAATAAGACACAAATTGTGTCATTTATTAATATATAAAATTGCATGTCATGTCCTTTAGTTTTTATAATTACATACAATGTCCTTTTATTAAAAGATTTACACACATATTGCCCTTTACACTAACTATCATCTAAATTTACAGTTAACTCAGTTATGTGTCCCCTCACATGAGAGTATTTTTGTTATTTTTTTTTCACGTCTAATATATTAAAAGATTTTTAAAAAATATAAATTTTAAATGAAAAAAGAAAATTAAAAGATATCGGGCCGTTAGATAAGTCGGTGAAAACAATCACTCTTGGTGCGTGTTTATTCGACTAATCGTCAAAACTTTTAATGACAACAACCTCTCGTAACATTTACTAAAGTAAGAAGTCTAAGTCACAAATCATTTAGAAGGTCGGGAAATCAACAATAAACAACAAAAAAATACGCGTAAATACTTTATAAACTACTCACACTAACAAATAATGAATAATCAATAAGGAACACAAACTTGAAAATTACCTGTGATTCTTTGAATTGCTTATATAATAGCAAAATCCAGAAAATGAACTATGAGTCGCTCGTTAATCACACAATAACATAAGCCAAAAATTTAAAAAGTAACGAATTATAAAAAGTGAATTAGGAATTTTAATCTTACCATTGTTGTTTGTTCGACTTCAAGGGATTTCAATTGTGTGTGAGATGCTATAGGCGGTGGTGAAGATAACCAGTATTGGGCTATCAAATAGAGGGGGATGCTGGATTTAATGGTGTTGAACGCAAGAGGAAGGCGTGTTCACTGACTTACCAAATGGTCCAATATCTTTTAATTTTATTTTCATATAAAATAATTAATTTTTTATTTGTTTAATATATTAGACGTGAAAAAAAAAATTACAAAAATGCACCTTATGTGAGAGATACATAACTGAGTTAACTGTATATTTAACTGAAAGTTAGTGTAAAGGACAACAGGTGTGTACATATTTTAAAAAAAGGACATTGGATGTAATTATTAAAACTAAATGACATACCATGTAATTTCGTATATTAATAAAGGACATAATTTGTAATTTACTCGCTATAAAATTAAGTTTGTGTGAAAATAAGAATCAACTAGCATCCAATGTTTTCAGAACCGCACCAAACAGTGAACCGAACGTCTTATTGGTCCGCTGGTCGAATCGGTTCAACCGGTCGGACCGTATATAAGAACCGGACAATATTATAATTATTATTTTTAAATATATGTAAAAATTACTGAAAAATAAAAAATTATATAAAAAACCGGTTCAATCGGTTCGACCCCCGGTTCAACCGGTCCGGTTTCCGGTCCGACCGCCGGTTCGACCGGTTTCCCGTCCGACCACTGGTTCAACGTTAGAACGGTTTTAAGCAGCGAACCGGACCGGATTGGAGTCCGGTTCCCAATCCAACCGGTCGGACCGGCCGGTCCGGTTCGGTTTTCAAAATAGTGATTGCATCAGATTGAACTTAAAATATATATATATATATATATATATATATATATATATATATATATATATATATATATATTATATTATTTTAACATGGTTTGATTCTAAATAAAATTTATATGAAAACAAGGATATAAAATATATATGTCACAATGGTATACACAAAATTTTAAAAAAATGCTATGTTTTAAAGTTATAAAAGGAAAACAAAATATGTTTAAAATTAATTCTAAATAATTTAAAAAATTAAAAAAAAAAGGATAATAGATAGTGAGAGGTGAGTAGTAATGTCACTATTCAAAACACTCCATCACATTTCGATAATTCTTTTCTTACGAAATTCAAGACAGGAGCACTTGTTTCTCATTAATATTAAATTCAAGAAGGTTATTGCAGTAATTTTTAGTTGATGCGTACATAATGATCGAGACAGAGAGACTATCTTTTATATGTAATCAGCAGAAGATTTTAAGGTGCCAGTCCTTTGAGAATCTTACTTATGCATTTAATGACGGAAATGAGATATGTCTAGGTTAGGACACCGAATTATATTTCTTCTTTTACTGGTGGTGCACGATACATGATGTAGAGTTATCTAGACGCAATCTATGCAAGTGGATTGGATATCTAGATTTTTTCGTAACCATAACATGTAACCCCAAGTGGCCGGAAGTAAAGCGATTCCTTAAAGACACTCATCTCAATTCAGAAGACATAACTAATATTTGGTGCAAATTGTTTAAGTTGAAGCTTGATTCAATGATTAAGGATTTAAAAGATAAATCTTTACTTGGTCTAGTGCAAGCTGGTATGTTCTAACATTTCTATACTCCTAATATGTTTATAAATTTTTACATTTAATATTAATTTAAAAATTGCATTTCAATCTATGTAGTTGTATATACGGTGGAGTTTCAGGAATGCGGCCTACCTCATGCTTATTTATGTTTGTTCACGCATCCCGATCACAAACTTCCAACTATTGAACACGACGAGATTCCAGATAAGAATGAAGGTCCAAAATTGTTTTCCCTCGTGAGTGAGTTCATGATACATCGTCCTTGTGGTATTAACAACATGAATTGTCCATGCATGGTCGATAGAAGATGTTCCAAAAATTTTCCAAAGAAGTTCCAAGAACAAACCGTTCTTGACTCTGATGGTTTTCCTGTATACATTAGAAGTAATTCAGGAATGTATGTGGGAAAATCAGGTGTGCGGTTAGATAATGAAGTGTTGTCCTATATAACAAGCCTCTGTTGAAAATATACCAAGCGCATATAAATATAGAATGATGCAATCAAGTTGGTTCAATAAAATACCTTTTTAAATATATAAACATGGGTAATGATAAGGCAACTGTTTCTTTTGTTCCAAGTAACTAGCAGATGAACATCAAAAGCCTAGAGACTAAGGGGCTGTTTGACAATATCTGAATGATTAAATGCTGAACCAATAAAAGGTCTGAACCATTAAGAGGTCTGAACCATTAAGAGCTAGTATATCGCTTAACTATTCAAAGGCAAATGTCTGACCAATTCAGATAAGAGTTCTTAACCATTCAGCGTTAGACCTCTTAACCATTTAGCATTAGTATAATGCTTAACCATTCAGAGGCAAATGTCTGAACCATTCATACATTTGCTCGCGAAACAAACAGTCTGAATCATTAAGTGCTGAATCATTCAGACATCTGAACCATTAAAAGACTGATTAAGAGGCTGTCAAACAGCCCCTAAATAAAAGAGTACTATAGCTGTAGGTACAGTTCTGCATGTGAGGCATCATGGTGTATTTACATAGATGATGTTCATAGCAGGAGTCCGTTTGTAGTTAGACTTCGTTTTCACCTTCCAGGGCAATAAGAAATTATATGACGAGGATGATGATATTGAGGAAGTGCTTGACAAACCATCAATTGCTTCTTTCATGTTGCAATCAGATTGCACGTAAACTAAATTAAGTTGAAACTCAATTTGTTGAAAGTTTTTAAAATTTTGGGAACCAAGAAAAAGAGGATTGTCAATCGGTAAATTACTCGGCTCTCCTTCACTTGGGGAAGCATATTTTTTAAGGATTTTGTTGAACATGTTCTTACACATGGTCAATTGTATGTGGCGTTATTAAGAGTAACAAGAAGTTAAAGGACTTAAAATTGTCATATTGGATAGCGATTGTAAGCTTACATCAAAATATCAAATGCTGTTTACAAAGAAGTTTTTTAGAGATTTGTAATTGTTTACGTTTTCTTATTATATATTTATAAATTTAGTTGGAGCACTTAGTTTTTACATTATTATTCTCTTTTCATGTAATATTTTTATTGTTTCGGCCCGTGATACACGGGTCTATAAGCTAGTAGTAATATACATGTTTTATTTTGTGGGAAACCATAAATTAAATATTATTGATATAAGACAGATTAACAAGAAGATGTGAAATACTCGTTACATAATATAACACATTCACATTGGGTTTTGTAGCTGCAAGAATCGGACAATATTTTAGTTAGATTTTGGCGGAGACCCTTGCTTAATGTAGTTTTCTTAAAACTGATTTTGCATCTTTATTCAAAGTATGTTTGTATTTCACGACACAACATACGAAAAGTGGTTGCATAGCTAGAGATGAACTTAGAGTTCGAGATAACATCGGTTTTTCTATACTCAACAAAATTTGAATCCATCAGCTTTTTATGTAAAAAATGGTTCATAATTCCTTTTAATTCGTCCCTCGAAAAGACAGAATATCAAACTCCAAAAAGTAAAGCAAAATTTTGTTGAAAATCATGATGAGAATATATAATCTTACACTACCACAAATTCGTGATTAATAAGCGCCATGCGACGACATTTCCCGATTTGAGTTAAATGATTACAACTAGAAGATCGAGGGGTTTGGTTCTCTAATTGATTGTTTTAAGCATGATTCGAAGATGTCGGATTAGTGACATTTTATTTTTAATGAGTAAACGTAGTTAAACACGCTATTACTTTACATGAAAATCACAAATTTATTTGAATTAGCATCACCCTATGATCATCATGCCACTTGAATCTAAACCTTTTAAGAGAAACATTTAACGCTACTAGAATACATGTTCGTTAGTCCTAAGTATTATATAAATCAAGTATTTTATCGACTTAACTCTAATGTAAGTGGTTTTTATCGTCATCATGTATATCTACTTGGAGTTTGTTTCATGTCAAATGTGTGCATTTATATATTATTAATGTCGTAGATTAAATTCTATGATTTAGTTCTAACTAAACAATTGATACTATCAATGAGTTCATTTTTACCCCATTTCTTTAATTTTTGTTAGATATCATATTTTCAAAATTGTTGTACATCTAAACGATAGAGAGGATAAAGACTTTTATTTATATTAGATAATTAGATTTTATTGACTATTGACAATATTAATCCAACTAACATTTGATCAATATTAGTCCAAACTTTTAATTTGTTTACTGATAACAGTCCCATCTAATTGTTTTTTTACTCTGTTAATATTTATCACATATCACGTGATGTGGCTTTGACGTGGCATAAACATTTTTTGTTTGCTAGTTGAGTAGATTGAAAACAAAGAAACGTACAAATTAAATGATATATTATATTTTTTATTTTAATTATGTAATAAGTCATGTTAAATGATATATCACGCAATATCACATATCACGTAATTAAAATTAAGGAGATAACCAACAGTTAAACTGGTACTGTTATTAAAAATTAGGATTAATTTTATCAAATTTTTAATTAGAACTAATATTAGCCAATAGTTAATAGTTTGAATTATTAAAATGTTTTTTTTTATAGTACACACAATTACATTATTGTATAATTGTCCTTTATTTTATTATTTTTTAGTTAGTTTTTTTCGGTTATTGTATATAACTAAAAAAGTAAAAAGTGTTCGTGAACTGTGACTCATCAATGTTTTTTCCGATTAAATCCCCTGGTCCCTCTTGTGGCTTCTCTTCCCCTCTCCCACACTCTACCTCATCATGTTAATGAGCCAATCGTCTTTCATTCCCCTCCTTTTTGTAATCAAATAAATGATATTAAACGGATGTCGTAAATAAATTAATTAAATAATATATAATAATAATATATAATTAATAATAATAATAATAAAATAATAATAATAATAATAATAATAAAATTATTATTATTATATTATATTATTATTATTATTATTATTATTATTATTATTATTAAATAATTTATCACTATTTATCAAAGTATAATAATATAATAACTTACTCTTTAAATAGGTGAAGAGTGTAAAGGGACATCATGTGATTAATTACTTGTTCTATAATTAAAAGTTCAGGATTCGAGATGTTTTTTATAATAGAAAATGCAAGAATTACTGTTATATATTAATAAAGGGATAACCTTTTAATTTTGGGAAAACATATGGTTAAATGTTGTTATACAACCACAATAACAATAAGACATAAGATACGTATTATAGAAAATATCAAGTATTAAGATGTAAAATACATCTTAATACAAAACGTAAAGTGACATAGCAGTATTTACATAAGGTTCCGTGTACGTAAGAATTCAATAATAGTATACCATACGGTTTCTTTTTTCTTTTCAACTTTATCATTACTTTTTTTCTTTACTCCACTCACAACCATTAAAATACATCTTAATACAAAACGTAAAGTAACATAGCAGTATTTACATCAGGTTCCGTGTACGTAAGAATTCAATAATAGTATACCCTACGGTTTCTCTTTTCTTTTCAACTTTATCATTACTTTTTTTCTCTACTCCACTCACAACCACTTAAAATATATTAAAAACATTATAGGGTTTTAAACAGTGTTTTCCAAAAATACAGATTGAACAGTAAATTTCTCATATCCTTCACTTACAAACACTTATAACCATACCATATAATATAATAAATACACTCACATAAATTTAAAGAACGGGTTGTGAATGCTCTAAGAAAACATTTGTTAGTTCACCAAAAAAATGGGTCTCATGCTTATCAACATTTGCATGGTCGTGCACCGCCTGATTATCACATCTATGCGTTTTTTAGCACGTGTTGTCGAGTAACCCTTATATGATACCTGTCAATCGATCATGACACTTCTCAATTCTTGTGCCATGCACCAATTCTATAGTTGACTTACCCTAGGCACGGTCATGCAAATGGTGGCACGAGTGCACACCTCAACATGGTCATGCCACTTCCTTAGCATTGTCATGCTTTTGTTACGTGTTTCATCTTTTAAGGTGTTACATCTGGCTTCGTGGAAATTGGTTGAATAAAGGATTTTCAAGATATTGTGTTACTTTCTGATTGCCAAACTGTGAACGAATGACCGCTAGTATGTGTTAATTGGTAAGATGATGGTCGATGCTATAAGAGTCATGGCCTAATTTAAAATCATGACTTGCAAGGTCACTAGAATGAATATGGTGGCAGTCTTTATGATGTTTTTAAGTTGTGATGGTAGACCTAGAAAATACTTTATCATTGTCATCAAGTTTTGGTTTGGTCATATCGTTTAACGTAGTTTCCTCAAAACAAGTTTCGTGTTTTTACTCAAAATACATGTATGTATCTCGGGATACAATATACGGAAGAATGTTTGTATAACCTTAAACTCATAAGTCTAATATAATACCGGTTAAAAAGAAAATGAGTATCGATTTGCTAAGGACCAAAATACTTCAGCCATCTTGCTTTAGTGAAATAAAACAAAGGCTTATGGTTAAGGCCATTTGTAAAAGACCCTATGTTGAACCCACCTGAACTTAGAAGCCAAATTGATACCAGCAAAATAAATACCACTTTCTTATTGACACAAAAAAGGTTAATTACAACTAGGGATGAGCATTTGGTACCCGGTACGTACCTTACCGGTACCGATACCAATGGTACCGAAAATATGTATAGGTACCGGTACGGTACTTGATTTTCTTAAATTTCGGGAGCGGTACCCACCGGTACCGGTACCGGTATTTTACCAAAAGTCCCGTATAGTCCGCTAGTACCCGAATACGAATATATTATTTTAGAATATTTTGTTTTGTAATATTTTTCACCCTGTTAACTAGTATTCTATTTTGACTTTTGAAGGTAATTATTATTATTTTTAATATCATTCTTCTTATTTCACTACAATGTCAATATATATATTATTTATGATTTTAATAGAAATGAATGATGGACTAGTGTGTGAATTGAGTTAGAATAAAATGAGAAAAGTAAATAAACTATCATTTTATTTGAATACTTTTTTGATATTTACTTTGTTTAGTTATTATAAACTTTTTGAGGTATCGGGTACCAAACATATACTGGGTAACAGGTATATAAAACAGATACTAGGTACTGTAACCAAACATACACCATGTAGTAAGCCTAAAAAATAATGCTGTGTAGGAAACGGATACCAAAGAGGTACGGGTACCGAAATACCGGTACCTGTACCCATATACAAAATCGGTACCGGTACCTGTACTCGTTTTTTATAAAATTCGGGACGGGTACTTTCGGTAACGGTACCGGTTCGGTACAGGTACGGTACCGAGCTCATCCCTAATTACAACCATGAACAACATACCTTTCATTCAATAAATTTTTGAAGTTGAACAATAATATGGTTTGATAAAGACTCAAGCCATAGGGCTCTTGATCGATATTGCTAGAGCTCGAATTCTGACCACAAACCCGCAATCATGACGTGGTATACAAGAAGCCAATGCACGACGACGTCTTAGGTAGAACCTAGAAAGCAAGCCGAAACCGTGACAAGACAAGCCCTTTACCGCGAATGAACCCAAAGAAACAACCAATGGTGTGGCCCGGCCCCGGCTATAACAAGCCTGAACAATGCAGTACTGCAGTTTGAATATTTGAAGTAACAATTGCTACATAGATGGTAAGTAAAGCCTCAAAATGATAAAAACAACTTTTGCCACTATGGACATGAACACTCGTATAACCACACGATCGAGTTTTATCTTCTTCGACTGGTGTCATGTCTATCGTAACTTTTGTGTTTCGGGTGATTTGAGTTTGACCAAGGGTTTCAATAAACAAACTTACACCATTTCTGAATCATTGACCAGAGCGCATCGATGTTGGACAGCTTGAGCCAAAATCCAACCCTATAATGCAAAACAATGGAACAAAGTTATTCTATGCAACAAATAATCTAAACGGTGAACGGTTTTTAAACCGCCTGGTATTGAGCTTTTGCCACAAACTAACCATCTATTATATCTCATGCAAAGTTAATTAACAATAGTTTTTGAGAATGAAAAGTTTTGATTCGAAAGCTGGTATAATATATGGGTGGGCTGGTAAGGGTCAAAACGGGTCATTCTTAGTATGAGTCAGGTTGGTTGGCTGTTTTCTTTCTGCGTAAAAAACAGCGTATAGCGTGCTCTTTTACCAAACTAAAGCCCAGGGTCGAAAAATTACCTGCTACATATATACACATACGAGTCCAGGGATGAACGTATGTTGCTCTATAACCGAGTATCTTGGTCAAACATCTTATCATTTGATGATATATCCCCCTTCCGTAACTCTAACATGAGTGAGAACCATTTTACAACACTCGACACAATCTTCCATCTCCTCTGAGCTTTGACCATGGCAGAACACGGAAACAGAGAAACCGGTCAACCGCACATTGTAGATCACTAGGTGAAGAATCACCAAGATACTGTAGATGCATTGATGAGCTAGGGTCACAAATCAAGGTATTTTCCACACGACATTCAAAGTCCATCGGATGATCAAATCTCACGTCCGTTGAACCCATGTGGTCCGAGCCATATTCACCCAAGGTGGGCCGGATGATATCTGGGGATGGGGGGTTCATCTGGGGGTACTCGAACGGCCTTTTGGAAGGAGGTTATTGCCTTTGCAGTTTTCTTTCATTGTTTGAGTATTTAATGGGTAAAGATCTTTGGTAAAAGAACAAGTACTAGTTCTAAGAGAAGCTTCATCGTCGTAGGGAATAACTTTGTCCAAGTGTTGAAATGCATGTAATACCAATTTGTGGGCTTCGGCCTATAAATGCAATTTATACTAGAGTTCAGTGATTATTTACAAAATATAAACTCAAACCCTTTACTTACCAATGGGTCAAATGCATAAAATGAAAAAAAAAAATAGCTATGACGATTGACGAGAAGTTGTAATCAAGCATTAAATGGGTTAGAAGCCATCCATAGTCTTTACTTTTATTTTTCTTTCACGTTAAATCACCTCATTGTTTTTTTTACAACAAAATTACATAAAAATATTCGTAATCATAGTTGATACCATAGTTAACAACTTAACCAGTTTGGAATATGACCCATTTGACCCATTCCCTTTTCCATTTACCCCTTTGACGTGTTCCCTTTTCCATTTAACTGTTTGACCTGTTAGAGACATAATATAACCCAAATCGACCCGTTCATAAGTAAAGGTGTTGAAAACATTTCTCACTTTCTTTATAAGCATTTATGAGTCTACTGAGACTCTAACCTTTTCGGTTTCCGAGAGCTTGTCAGAAACAACATACTTGCAATCTGAAAGAAGCCCAAGAACTTGTCCCACAATATTAAACACAACACCATCTTTTTTCTGCGATTGAGGACAATACAAGTATAATCTGTTGTCATCGATCACACATCGTAGCATGCTCCACAACAACGTCCCACATTTTAGCAGACATACCGGGGCCCAGGATCTGCAGCGCACAATAGATAGTAAATAATCTTGAATGCATTAAGAAACAACAGATCTTCTGAAGTCGCATACGCATCAGATGGTAATACAGCCGGATAACATGTCAAAACATCCAGGATCACGTTAAGTTGACCCGCAAACACTTTTTTCTCCACAATAGTAGATGTGTTGATTATGATTACAATAATTTTTTGATTTGATTATTTTGAGATAAAATATCAAATTATCAACCCAAATCGACTCATATATAAGTAAACGAGTCAATTGCCACATCAGATTCAAATCAATATTAGAAAAACATCAGAATCCATACTAGAGGGATGATAAAAAAAACATTGATGAGCAACAAAAAGATGCGTTATCTTACATGTCGAAGCATCGTAGGATTTAGGAAGAAAGAACCAAGAAATCTTTCACTGTTTTGACGTTTTCTTTATTCAACCGCTTGTGAAAAGCTCCATCCTTGCTGATTTTTTCAAGTCTCCATACCTCATCAGACAAATAAGGTGGGTGATGTTCTTGTATACTAAAAACCAATAAAAAATCACATATTGAATTCTAGTTAAAATAGTTAAAGAAGGGCGATTAAGGTATATAATTATTATAGACCCCGTCTAAGTGAAGCACATATGTAAACAATTCAACAATTATCGAGATTGTTCAAATTAGTCAACTCAATTATCAAGATTGTTCAAATTAGTCAACTAAATGATATTGTTTTCTGAACAATTTCATGCCCTTTTGTTATAGCTGCATAATTGATCAGTATGAGTGCAGGAAGTGACAAATTATATTTTACGAAAACATGAAATACTAGAGAAGGCAGAATGAATGGTTCAGACTTCACACAGGTTATGTGACAAAACGAGACAGGTTGGGTTGACCAGCAAACATTTTGTTTGTCAATTTTTCAAAATTTCATAATGAAAACATGTGAGTTATTATGAAAACAATATTAACTGCAGTTTTAACCTAAATCTTAGTATATAATGATCCAAGAGTAAAATAGACTTTAAATTTTGGTGATCATTCCTTTATTAGTTAAACTTATTGTATGTGATCTGACCCGTTCGAAATAAAAAGACAATCTGAATAGACTCATTTGCAAGTAAAAGGGTCTAAGTTTGGCGTCTTTATAGAACATAAAATACACTTACGTTCGCCACGATGATCTCTGACAACAAATGATTCTGATGTTGCTTCTTGCACTCTAACTCCATCACAATTATCCAAAACCCGAGCTCCCAACCTGAATTTACGGCTCCTTGTCCAACTCGAATTATCAGTAAAGCAAAGATCACCCACTAAACCTACACCTTCTTTTAAATTCAACAATGAATTTCCACAAATAAGAGGTTTTTTCCCGCGCCTTTCTTTAACAATATTAGCATTAAACTCTTCAAGTGTCCAATTGTCACCCGTGTCATCACCAAAATCTCCCTCAAGAACCACTATCTCCACCTTTGATGATGATTCAGCCCCAGTGGAAATGGTTTTCCCCGTATGTGAATCGATTAATGCTACTTTTAGTATATTGCAGTCTTCTCCTTCAATACGGGTTCCAGTAAAAACCGGAAGAGATAAAGCAGTTGAGAACTGTAACTTTAACTTCCTAGGCAGCAAAGATTCTGTCTCATCCTCACTATCCCTGCGTGAAGAACACGCGTTAGTCTTAAATACGGGTCGGGTCACCAGCCAACAGTCCTTTAGCCTAGTGACATCAAGATGGCTCATCAACCCAAAGGTTAGTGTACATGCATATGCCATTAGAAAACAACAGGTCCATGACCTGGGTCAGGTCCGAACAGGTAACGTATGGTTGGGTCAGGTAAAAGTTTAAATCTTTTTTATAAATAAAGCGCCTCAAGTATGGTTAAAGGTACAAATGCGCTATGGCTACTATTGATATGTTTTCTTTTAAGCTAAGTTCTTGATTACACACATTTAACCCGTTAGAGATAAAACATGTGATTATACCCATTTGACCCGTCAAAGATAAAACATTTGATTACACCCGTTTAATCTTTTAGAGATAAAACATTTGATTTCACCCACTTGACCCGTCAGAGATAAAACATTTGACTACACAAATTTTACCCGTTAGAGATAAAAAAATTTTGATTACACCATTAGGTCACAGATAAAACATTTGATTACACCCATTTGGTCAAAGATAAACCATTTAATTACACCCATTTGACCCGTTATAGATAAAACACTTGATTACATCCATTTGGCCCCGTCAGACATAAAAACATGTGATTACGCCCATTTGACCTGTCAAAGATAAAACATTTGACCACACCCTTCAAAGATAAAACATTTGATTACACCCATTTGACCAGTAAGAGATAAAACCCCTTTTCACACCCATTAGACCCGCTATAGATAAAACATTTCATCACTCATTTGACCCGTTATTGAACAACATATTAACAATCAAACGGGCCGAAATCATACACCTTACCACTTCATTTTCGCTATATGTTTCTGCAACGCCACTTCAATCTCCTCTTTCACCTGCAAACGAACACAATCACCCAATAAGCAACCACAAAACCAATCAAATCGAAGCTCAACACGAAAAGAAAATTAATGTCACTACTATTCTCCGAATCAAGGGCTCCAACAGAGGCTCCACATACTTATTAATCGTACAGAACTTCATCACCTCCAACACAGCACTGCAACAATCAACAACAAAACCCACAAAATCAAACACCAATTACACCCAAATCAACCAATCAAACATCAATTCCAACAAAATCAAACTCAATCAAGCAATCATAAATTAGGGTTTCATTGATATACCTCCTGAACGAAGGGCGTTTCCGACGACCTCCGCCTTCCGACGACGGCGAACCACCGGAATCATCCTGCTGCTGCCGCTTCTGCGACATGATTCGAAGCTCAGAAGTTTAAACCACCGGTGGTGGTGACGGTGGCGATTGAGAATCTTGAAGGGGTACAGGTGGAAATTGTGTAGATGGTGACTTTGAATGGATGAATAAACAATGAATCGGTGATGATGAACAGTGGGGACTGGTACGACCAACATGCGGTGTCAGATTACACGACAAACATCATGAAATTGTTTCGATAATTAACGACAAGAGACAAATGAGTGTAAGGACTAGAATTGCATAGACAAAAATGTGTGAAACATGACAAATTTTGGGTCCATATGATATTCAAATAGAAGATATTCTCTATCACTTCTCAACATTTTATTGTAATGTTGTAACATGTTATCATTGAATCTTGACTACATTTCACTTGTTGTTTTATGTGAATAATATGAATGTGTTAAAGGTTGGAGGTTGATGTAAGATTCGATAAAATGAGTAAGGTATGGAAGAGAAAGACAAATTTTTAAGTAGATGTTTTTAAGTTTTATAAGAAGTTTTGATTATTTGTCTACTGAAATTTATGTGGTTATGAAAGAATAAGTTTATGGATGTGACAGTTGTTTGGCTCATGAAAAGATATCAAACAATTTTTGTTTTAGTTTCGATTGTGAGGATATTCTCACACACGTAAAACTCCATATGATAACTTCTAGTTGTGTTTTTGTTGTACATAACATAATGAAAGTTAAAGATTTTTTTATTTAACTTTGTGCATAAAATCAAATAGTACCAATACATACAAGAATACGACTATAGAATCGCTAAATGCCTCACTATTTCAAGGTGTGTACCTTGTTTAGACCAATAACATGGAAGCTTGTCTACACTAGCTGATGATAGACAATCACAACATAAAAAAGAAGAGGATAAGCCTAAGGGGGTGTTTGTTTTTCTTAAAAACCTCTTCCCACCTCTTCATCTGCGCGCTCGCAGACGCTGGAAGAGGTTTGAGTGCGCAGACTGTTTGATTTTCGGAAGACTTTTCAATTAAAAATGTCTTCCCCACTTTTCATCTGCATGAGGCAGATATGGACCCTTGTCTTCACATGTCTTCAAACCTCTTCTCCAACACCTTCAAAAGCATTTGAGCCCTAAAATCTCAAAACACAACCCCGCTCCTTCATACCAGCCACCATCCTCTCCGTTCGCAACCTCCGTCACCGGCGACCCTCCGGCCGGCGCTCCTCCTGCCGGCGACTCCTCTAGCCGACCCTTCTCCTCCTGCCGGCGACTCCTCCAGCCGACCCTTCTCCTCCAGCCGCCCCCTCTCCTCGGCCGGCGCTCCTCCTGCCTCCCCTTTAGTTTATTTACAGACGTTAAAAAAACAAACAGTCTCCTTCTTGCATACTGCAGAGGTTTGGTCCACCTTCTGCTACAGATGTCTGCAGATCTGGTCCGCAGACTGCAGACATTTTACCTCTTCAAAAACAAACACCACCTAAGAAAAGTAATAGCCCAAGAGTTATAAATCATTCGATACACGTTGCATGTATGGTTAAAGTGAGCCTAAACTTATCGAGAAGCGGCTACTCCTCGCAAGACAATCAATGGAAAGAAGGGTGAGCATAAAAACCAAATAACCAAAATAATCGAATCAATTGAGAAAACCATTTAGTTTGATTTTTTTTTTATAATTGTTTTTAAGGTAATGTTTGTACAACAACCATATAACAAAAATAAACAAATCAGTTGAGAGACCCAATTCACATACAATTTTGTTTTTTTATAACTGATTAATTTTAAGGTTATGCGTGTATAACTAACAAAACTAACCTAATCAAATCTGCATTCAAAATTAGCCATGTAAATCATATCTGCATTCAAAATCAACCACATAATCAAAAACAAGTATTTTTATTAGTAGTTTAAAAGCCTTAGAGTATTCACAATAGGTTTTTTATAAATATGAGAGTGTATTTTTATATCATAGTAAATAGTTGTAAGTGGTTGTGAATAAAGAAAAAATATAAAAAATATTACTATTTATTTGTATATTTAGGCAAAACATTGTTTACCATTATAAAATTTTTAATATTTATTAAAGTGATTGTGAGTAAAACAGAAAGAAATAATAATAATAAAAAGTATAAAAAAATATTATTTAATCGCAAAGAAGAGAGAAAAAAATAATTTTTAATATAGTTATAAATATTAAAATCTAAAACTTGAACGCTTTTAATAACAAAATCATGCAATAATGAGCACAAGTTCAGTAGGTCTATTAAGTATAAAACGTTTCAAATAGAAGTCTGAGCGACTAAAAGCAACATGTTGCATACTTGCATATACTCAACGAGACTAATAATGAATCAGAATATATTAGGAAGTTCGGAAAATACATGGGATGTTTTAAGGCCAAATAGTTCATAATCAAAAATATGTATATATACTTTTACAATTAACTATATATTGTTGGGAAAACAATCGGTTGGAACAACTCCAAAGACTTTTATTAATCGAATGTGAACTTCAAATTTGATTACAGTGTTTTTTTACTACCTCTAAACTTTCTTATATAGACTCAAAATAAAAGATAAGTATTCAACTCAAGTCTCAAACTGAACTACCGACTTGAACAATTAATAAAAAAATAACATTCAAAAACAAACTTTAGATAAGATTGGATAATATTTGATCTCCTCCTTAACCGCCCATGAGATCGGCCTAGCCTCCCCGGAATGTTTGATGGATTAGGATTAGTATATTTCATATATATGTAAGTAAAAGAGAAGTAACAACTCAAAACTATACATATATAACGACAACTTATTCGAGAGTTCTAAGGACACAATGGAAGGCATGAGATGTGTATTAATAAAGTAAAGGTACACGTACCTTAAATAGTAATGTTTCTACTAATGAAATAGTAAGTAGAAGGTGTAATGTAGTCCTCAAAGATAAGACTGTTAAGATAAACACATTGTTAGTCTCACCAAAAGAATAGGTCTCATGCTATCAACTAGAGGTGTACAAACGGTTTTCTTACCCAAACCGGTTCGGGTTCAAAACCGAACTGGTTTTTTGTCGTGGGGTCAAACCAGTTTTTTTCAAACCGGTTCAGGTTACAAACGGTTTGGCTAACCGGATACTCAAACTTGTCAAACTGATTTGGACCGGTTTGAAACGGGTTTTTTAATAAACGGTTTTAGGACGGTTTAACGGTTTAACTTTTTAAACCGGTTAAGAGGGTGAGGTTACCAAACCGGCATACAAACGGCGGTTCTGGTTGGTTTGGGAACGGTTTGGGCCAAACCGGTTCCCTTTTTTTTTGCTGAACCAGTTCTCGAACCGTTTTTTTGCCCATGTCTACTATCAACATTTGCATGGTCGTGCACCGTATAAGTATCACGTCTATGCGTTTTATTAGTACAATGTTGTCGAGCAACGTATGTGATACGTGTCAATCGATTATGACACTTGTCAATTTCTTGTGCCATGCACCAATTCTATAGTTGACTTACCCTAGGCATGTTCATGCAAATGGTTGCATGAGTGCATGCCTCAACACGATAATGTCACTTCGTTAGTATGGTCATGCTTTTGTTAGGTATTTGATTTTTTAAGGTGTTACATCTAGCTTTGTGAAATTGGTTGAATAAAGGATTTTCAAAATATTGTGTTACCTTTTTTGATTGCTAAATTGTGAACGAATGATCATTAGTATGTGTAATGATAAGACAATGGTCGATGTTATAAGAGTCGTGGCCTAATTTGAAATCATGAGTCGCAAGGTCACTAGAATGGGGATGGTGGCGGTCCTTATGATGGTTTTAAGTAGTGATGGTAGACCTAAAAAATACTTTCCATTGTCTTCAAGTTTGGTTTTTGAATGCTCTAGAATTGTTTAGGTGCGGGTGAGACCATGTCATTAAAAAGTTAACAATGCACAATTTATGATAAATAATATATATAAAATGAT